>JAOYSI010007617.1:39260-81216 GCA_025775065.1 Hiodon alosoides | reverse complement strand
TGTGTGTGTGTGTGTGTGTGTGTGTGTGTGTGTGTGTGTGTGTGTGTGTGTGTGTGTGTGTGTGTGTGTGTTAATGTCAGGGGCTCGGACATTTTTCTAAACTGGTGCTAAAGGAGGGTCTTCAATGTGTTATTGATGGTTTGATCACATCTGCCAAAACAGAGAGATGTTCAATTCGACCGGCATCACTGGATATGCAATAGCAAGTACAAAGTACTGTCATGACTTCATACTTTTGTGGACAGGGAAACTTCTGAGCAGCTACTGTGCCTGTACTTTGTTGAAGACTTTGCAGATCTTAATGAATGCTACAGTAAAGGTAAGACCTGGATATTTCATAGCCACAAATCACTGTACCCTTTGTACAGGCAAAGGAGCTGGAGGTTGAAATTACAGTTGTGACTCTTGTACAGTGTTTCTGACCTTTAGAAACAGCCCAAGTCCTTCCGTATATTGTTACGTCTTGTCCCCAGAGACTCTCCCAGCCGGTGCCAAAGACACATGCAGCGAAAAAGAATATTTCGGAGGTGCTGTCTGTGGAGAGCTGGACTGGGAAGGGCGAAGGAAACGCACGTGAACGCTTCCTGATCAAGGCGTCTTGGCGGCCGTCATCATACAGGCTCCGCGGCGAGCTATTTTCTAATTTTCCCCAGCGCTCACCTCTGACCAACGTTGGAGAGTGTGGGAGGGTCACTGCGCCTGAGTGTTACATTCGGCGCCTAACATGTGCACTGTGCACACGCCCAGCTCCAAAGCAGCCCCGGGGGGATTCATCAGCCAGTATTACCCAACATCCCTGTTCCCGTAGGGGAGGGTGATTTGGCGTAATTAGAGATTTCTCTCAGCGCTGCCTTTCCCCGGGGCTGCAGGCTAGCAGGGCCGGCCAGCAGGAGATTCTCTGTATCCTCCACTCCACTGGAGTGGCGAAGAACCAAACCTCACAGCACAAACTGTGCTCATGCCTAGCGCTAAGATGTCATTTTTGGTGGTCAGCTGCAATCGTGGGGTATGTCAGCGTCTTCATTGCCCAGCAATGACATTGACCTAAATAGGCCAGACAGCAGCTGACTTGGCCACCTCAGACATTATGTCCTTAACATTTTGTTCTTAAAAGTCGTATAAGAAGCAGAGAAGCACAGAGAAGTACTTGAAGCAGAAGTAGAGTTTGCAAATAACTAAAACACCGGAATTCGTGGGAAACCAGAAATGTAAATAAACTCGAAGGTGCGTTTTAGGACGGAGGATTTGACTTGAGCCGTCCCAGCGTGGAGACCACAGCAAGGAGCACCACACTGCAACACTCCCTTTAACGGTACAGGGCTTTTCGTCCCTCGGGTGACCTGTTCCCACCAATGTCTAAGCTGTTGAGTACTTAACTAGAGGAGGCAAGGGCCAATTTTTCCACTGTGCTCCATTTCGATGACATGATTTATTTATGTTATGGAAGTTTAAAAATGGGCCACTCCAGCTAAAAGAAGTACAACTTTGTCCTTGCATATGAAGCTGGCTACACTAAACTTTTTATTATTGTTGATAGAAGGCACACACAGTGTCTTCACAAAGGTTGATATGGTAGACTCCAAAAATGGGCCTAGCGCATAAGACCATCAGATATTGTATCTGAATTGACAGTAACATGTTATTCTGAGGAAAAAGACACAGTTATCAGCTGGGCAACTCAAAGCAGAAATAATTAGCAGACATTAATTTCTTTAATCGG
The DNA here is from genome assembly GCA_025775065.1 of Hiodon alosoides. Taxonomy (NCBI): domain Eukaryota; kingdom Metazoa; phylum Chordata; class Actinopteri; order Hiodontiformes; family Hiodontidae; genus Hiodon; species Hiodon alosoides. Next base: position 79,496 of record JAOYSI010007617.1, on the reverse strand, counting down.
AAGTCCTTCCTGCCATCAGCCATCAGACTTTATATTGCCTCACTGCGACCCGTAAGACTGGCATCACCACTTAAATAACACTTGAAACTTTACTACCTGCTCTGCACTGTTTTTGCATTATTTTTTGCACATAACCTTTGCACTTGGACATTACCATTTCCCTGTGTTCAACCCTACTGTATGCACTACTTGTTGTGTGATTTATTTATATGTTTTTACTGTTGCAGCGCCGCAATTTACTTGATAAATTAAGTACCAATCTTTATATCTATCTATCTATTCCGCTTTTTCTTGTCATTTCTTTATTCTGAGAAATTACATGAAAATTAAATTTAGATGAAATTACATGAAAATGAAAGTTTTGTGACAGATGCCTAGTGATCCGGGGAGGACTTTGATACCACTGTGACTGAGCAACAAATCACACTTAGAGATAGCCACTGACAGCCAGAAGCTCACATGACCATGGTAGTCGCCACATCATACTGACCACTGATGCTGCTCAGATAAAACCGGTTAGCCTGGGGGCAAAGAGGGACAATCCATCCCAAAGCACTGAAAGGCAGGTTCATTTCACCAGGACGTCTCCATAATAAGTCTGTGTATAGTCAACATCTGTGGCTTGACAAGTGCTGGAACACGGGCAGTAATGGAAAGCCGTCTGGGTTTTGTAGATGTGTCTTAGTGGCACTGACTAAGAGCTGCTCCACATTTTCGTATTCATGCTCATGCTCAGCCAGTCAGATACTGAAGTCAGTTAACAAATTCTAATTCAGCTGAGGCGAGTTCAATTACTGAAGTGTCTACAGTTCTGTATTCATTCCCTATTTGTCTGGAACACACAAAGCTTTCTCAACCGGATTTCTATGTTCATGCATTGGCAAAGCTCAAAGTGTTTTAGATGTGCTGGGAAGCACCCTAACCCAGCAGTCCCTGAGCTCCTGAAGTTCCTTCAGGGGAGCCCAACTGTGAAAGAAACAACAAAAATCAAAAGTATCGATTTGCAGTCACTGCAGAAAACGCAAGGGTCGTGGTGTCATGTTTTCTGTTTGTTTTTATTCTGTCAGGGTAAAAATCTGTTTGGAGCAAGCATCTGGTCTTCCTGCCGTGCAGTCGCAGGGGACCCAGGGACGTGAGGGCTGGATCGTAAAAAAGGGTGTCAGCATTGTACAAAGACGGCATCCCAGCATCCCACCGCAGGGTGACATTTCAGCCCGCACAGATCTAAGAGGATTTGAGACAGCGTAAATGCTTGAGGCTTAAAAAGGTGGGGGGGTTCCATGGCGATGAGACTTCTGACAAAGTGGGCCGGCCAGACGACTGGGGTTCACTTCCGAACATTGTTGCGATTTTGCAGACGACCCATGCTTGGGTAAGCCAAAATAGGACCATCTCTTCTTTATATTCCGGCGGTCTTTAAAATGTACCTCAGGCAGACTTTTGTGCTTTACTCACTGAGTTTGCTGAGTCTCTTTTCTTTCACTCCGAAACCTGCGGCACAAAAAACAAAACAAATCATCCCTGAATAGAATTTCTCCTTTGCTTATGTTAAGAGACAGTTCGCATTAGATTGTTTTTGTGAATAGCTGTTCCACAATGAGAAGGCTGACATTATAGCTACCCCGATTCCCAATAACTTTCTCTAGCACTTGCTTAAAAGACACTTTAAAAACTGCATATTTCATTTAGCTGAGTTGGTCTTGATCGCTGACTCGGAAAGCAAGTGTCTTATGAATTCCCTTTTACTGTCTCCCCAGATATGACTCAGGGTACCTGCACCCCTGACTGGAAACAGGACATGAGTATTAATGCGGAATTTTACTTGAAGCACGCCAGCCACTTTGGATGCCTTCCCACTGCAGACACAAGACGTAAAAGGACTTTTGCCATTAGCCCAGGTCTTGAGAGCCTGAGACAATACAGGGACCAAGTGAGGTCAAGGATTATGTTTAGTTTCCTCAGCTGGCCACCTTAGGGCATTTGTCCAGACAGGAAGCAGAATGCTTATAAATATTCTTTTGCAAAAACACCATTGGATTAGCCTTTAAGGTCATTAAAATTCCTGGATGATTGACTTTCATGGGCCGCTTCGTGATCATTGTTGTTCGTTTCAAATGAGGTCGCCAGTCTCGTGTTCTGACATTTTCTCTGCCTGCCTCTCCTCGGTTTCTTTTCCCACTCACCATCTCTTCCAGCTTCCTGCAACAGACTGCGCCTGAAAATACAATGAACCTGACGTTTCCTGCAGGCTGTGATGGGGCACCATCCCGCCCTCCGTCGGCACCGGGACCTAGACACCTTGTTGTTAACAATGAATGACTGGAAGGGACGTCCAGTCATAACGCGGGACAATGCATGACATGGATGAAGGGCTGAGATAACCCCCGCAGAATTCCACAGGCACTTCTGGTCCCATGGCTTCAGCACCAGGTCAAAGTCTGGCCTCTCTGAATGGGCTGGTCACTGGTCGACAGATAGGTGGCTAGTCAGGCCCTTGCCACGATGAAATAAAGTTTCCGACGAGCCTTTCAGTTGTTGATAACCAGCTCCAGTTCAACAAGAGCAGCACGTAATATTGACAAAACTGCTTGTCTTAAACAAGACGATCATTTAAAAACTCCTTACCAAAGGTAGATCATAGGGAAAATGTTTAAGAAGAACAACAGTATAAGGTTTCTTTACCGGGCGAAATGCAGTACACTGTTGACAAATCTTTTTTCTCATTCTACAAAGCTGCCATCAAAAAAGATGCTTTCAACAAAGTTAATGCTCTCAGTGCATCCTAGACACAGGTAGGCATCAAATATTATACTGCTCATCCAAGGTGTTTTGTTTGAGACATATTCAAGACATTCACTATTTTGGTTTCACTAATAGTTTTTTGTGAATTGTGTTCTTTTCAAGTGTCCTATGAAGAGAAAACAGGAATGAAAAATATGGGTTATTAACTTAAAAATAATAACTATATAACTTTAAATACGTGAAAATGGTATACAATGACAAAATTTCACACATGGTTCCTGAGATTTAAAGAATAAGGAATAGCCAAAAAATTACATAATTGTAATTTTTTCTTCATTGATGATTATTATTGTGCCAGGTCCTACATGAAATATATCGAGTCGGAAAATCACCGAAATTGAATTTTTTTACCAATTCCCACTCTCTGTCAATACATGTCAAATGAAATCCATCTTTTTTACACCTTGAGTTCTGCCTGTGATCACGTCTTTCTTTGGTTTGGTTTTCCATTCAGTAGGAAGAAAACTTGACATTGTCAATACTATGGGCAATTTGGTTTGTATGCGCTATCAGAGTCTTACCAACTTCTGCTTTAGGCCAATCAGGTTCAGAACAGACTAGTGCTTGGTAGTCTTTAAACGGTCCAAGCGTAAGTGCCCAACAGCGGAACTGCCGGAAGCGATTCATGAAAATGTGGGGATGGATTTACATTTAAAAAATGTTCAGAGGTGAGAAAAGGAATCGCGTAGTGCCCACATGGTGCCCACATGTGCAACAGGTACATCAGGACTAACATCATTCCCATCAAGGACGCCCCCGCTGCTAACCAGCGGCGCCTGTACTGGCGTTGCTAATTCGGTTGTAAAAAGGCCACGTCTGTACCGCTCCTCTCACTTCCGTTTTCGGAGACACACTTTCTCAGTGGCCCCCACCCCTCCAGGTCATCTTCATGCTCTGGGTCACCAAAGAGGGATGGCGTCGAAAGGCTCTAGGGCGTGTATTTATTCCATGGCCCCCTCCGCTGCATTCAGTGCTTTTCAGGGCCAACATTTTGTCCAGGAATGGCGGAGCGTGGGGAGGGAGCAGGCTGGAGAGACGCTGCGCGTGGGAACATCCTGGCTGGCTGCATGTTGTTCTTTGCATCATTCTCTGTTTTGGCCAGTCTGTGCTGGTCACCAGGCTCCTCCCGCTACTTTGCGACGGGAAGAGGAAGCAGGATTTTAGGATGAACCAAACATCGAGGAGGGCCGTGCTGGGCACCACGACGCCAACAAGGGTTGAGAGCGCGGGTCACAAGTTGAGAGGACAAACATTGGAAACTGAAAGCAGAACGCATGATTCCTTTCAGTCGCGCAATCAAAAAAGCCAGCTGTCCTAATTTGGTCCCGCGGAGTGCTGACTGGCGGGGCGATCAGTCAGGAATTTTGCCGATGCGCCATCATACCCTCGCCTTTCAAGTCATCAGCTCGATCTTGTGAATCGGTCCTTACTGTCCTTACTGCCAGTCTCTTTCATTGACGTCGCTGCAGTTTAACTGTCAGTAACTCCTGTCTGAAGTACTCTAATAAAGCTAACCTCAGTTAAATATGCACTCTGCCACTGTGTATACAAGTACATAGTGCTTTACACCTCTGTTAAGCAGAAGTAGAAGCTAAGTAAACATCGGTAATCATTCAATCTTAGGTTACTGATGAGAAAGTACACAGAAGAGAAGGTCTGAAGAGTACAGAACAGCACATGCAACAGATGCATTGTGCAAATATAGAAAGAGCAGTGCACTTGACTGAATTTCGAACAATTCAAAACTTCAGGCAGAACCAGCTTCTTTTGTGTCATTCAGGGGACAGGAAAAACCACTTTCATTTATTTCCTCAGCAGATGTCCTTGTGAGGGCACTTTAAAACACAGTAAACATTTACACATTCTGTTAGATATCTTATACACTATTAATAACCTCTGACCCATGTCAAAAATCAAAAATCAAGTTGAAAACCAATCACCCTCAGATTTAAAAAACAAATTCTTTGCTTTGTTACTCGAATGAGCGTGAGAGAAAACTGTATTTGATCGTGGGAGCAGGTTTTTTTTTTTAAGTGTCATATCTGATATCATTAGGAGAATCATAGGATAGCCCGGTAGGGCTTGATTTCTCTGTACCTGTTTAACCTCTTCTTGGAGTAGGTTGTGATAACTGCTTTTCCTTTCTTTCAAAGCTTTCTAGCTGTCCACAAGAGAATACAAACACAACACAAACATAACACTCCAGAATAACACATATTCACTGCTTTTCATCAACTGATGATGTCACACTCTTCATTTGTAGCATAATTTGAACTTTATCATTAAGTTAATCATAAATTATAACTTTGTTGTGGCCTTTCTGGGTGGAAGTGACAACATGGGCATTGGTAATAATCTAGCAGCATAAGGCCGAGGTACAATCTCAAACCTGCATAAAATAAAAACATAAAAACTCAAGCTAAATTGGGAAGTGCCTGGTCCACATTAAGAGTTAAATAGGTTTAATTGACAACAATATTACTATAATGTTACAAAAACAAATGCACAGAGAGCTGGATCCCAGTGCTTTATCAACAGTATCCTAACAACCTTAGACTCTTAACATCACCGTACCAGGATGTGCTGTCGCCATGCCAACCATGAAGATAAACAGCAAGTTTAAACAAAGGAGCAGAGCAACGCATGCAAAATCAACCATTGGCTTTGTTCCCTCGAGCTAATGATTCCCTTCATTTTTTTGTGAGAGAGATGTGCATCTTCCATCTAGCATTAATTCACGCTTCGAAGCACATTTCAAGGTAATTGCCTGAGTGTCATCATCATATTTAAATTGACATTGTCCTAATTAAAGCTGTTCTCTCCCACTCCCCCTGTTGTGTCTGCTTTTGCTCCAATGTCGCAAGATGCTCAGATTCAGCCCCGCACCTTGATGACTGACGAATGCAGAGTGCTCCGTTGCCTCGGTCGGAGTTAAATGGCTGCACGCTTGTGTTTAGCGCTGACGTGCCACCATAGCTGACATGCTGCCGCTAACCCAATCCTCTCCTTTGTGTGGGGAACCCCTGTCCTGAAGCGAAAAGCCTGCGTTATGAAGATGCATTATTCACGGTCTAATTATTCACAGGTTACGGAAAGGCAAAGAAGAGCTTCAAAACATCTCAAAGGCAAAGGCTCTGCATCTGTTTTTGTTTTTTTTAATGAATGAATGAAACAACCCATTGGGGGGGGGGGGGACCCACCGACAAATAAAAAAAAAAAAAATCATATTTAACAAATTTGTCAATAAATTCTCAGCAGAAGCGGGGCTATTAGACCTCACAGCTGGGAGAAAACTGCCGGCTCCTGATTAGCATGCATTCCTTTAATCGCTGCCTATTTATTATTCAGTGGCAGCGATGTGAATTATTTAGCATTCACATTTGCACATGGGAGCCAGGATTGATGTTATGAAGAAATAATTTATTTTCTCACTCCATATTTACATTTGCATGTGTTACGTGTCTGTAAGGGATATGAATGTGGCTCTGAAAGGAGGAGCCACGTAACATTTCATTCTGTGCTGATATTCTTTGTTACCATTTGTTACTTAGGAATTATTTAACATCAATTTCAACGTTTAATTCCAAACAGGATATTGGATCGATAGCCTTCCTTTCACAATTTTTTCCACAATTTGTATTTGCAACACTAGGAAGCAAGACTTATTTTGAAACAATGCCACCAGATTTTAACTGCACAAGGTAAGGGTTGTCTCATGAAATTTAAGGAAGTAAATTGTCAACAAACAGTCCTCGAAAAAAGCCTGAAAAGTGAAAGGCTTGGATGAAATCCACTGTGAAAACAATGTGATCAAAAGGGGGAAAAGTTACTGACCACACAACCATATCCTCAGATTTGTTTTTTTTCCAGAACGATATCACCGGTTTCTCAAAAAACTTTCCCTCCATGCCAAGAAACTATAACGATGGACACTTCTGGCTTTTCTGCTTTGTGACTTTGCAATCAAAAGGGTTGTGAAATCAATTTTCAACCTTCAGCTTTCGCAACGCTAGTTTTATCAGCGGTGTAAACCTTCTATTGATTTATGGTTGTTTTCTTTTGGGAATAGTGCCTTTTAACTATTAACTATTTTAACTGGCCACTTGAAACTGTTTCCATTTAGAAAAGTGTTGAAGTATTGACCATCATTCAGAAGTAAACACCAGACATGCCTTTACATTTTCAGCACCATGTTTAGCCAGCAAGGCCCGTCATTTGGATTCGCAATGGATCTCAGTGGCTGCTCTGTTAAAATCCCTTCATACATAAGTTCTTTTTTTTTTCTGGCTACACGGCTAGGCCATTGATTAATTGATCATATTGCAGTATATAACCCATGAAAAGAATTGGGTTAACTGCAGGCACAAGCCACAAAATAGACAAAAAGATGTGACAACAATCAGGACAAAAACTGGAGCCAACCAGTTACTGGGATATATTTTTTAGGTTCTGCTTAGCAGAGTGACAGTTTGGCTTTTCTGAAAGAACATTTCTCCCCAAGCACCTTGTCCCAGTTAGTGCCTGCGAGAGAGCACTCTTCCAGGCTGATAAATGACCACAAACACACGCAGCAGAGCTTGCTTTCTCCCAGCAAAGGTGCAGGAGCCCTGTCAACTGTGACGGCACCCCAGGTCATGAGTCGACGGGCTGACGTGTCTCCAACGGCACAGACCGCTGCCTTTTCCCGTCACCACCCCCCCGGAAAAAGTGACCATTTGGCAGGGACGGCAATCCCTCGGTAGGCTCACTTCTCCAACATCGCACGTTTTGTTTACTGCAAATTAGCAGGCAGGTGTAGCACAAATGGCAGGAATGCAGAAGCTGGTAGTTAATTTCATTCATGCTGCACCAAACAGTACACGGTTTAAGAAACAGGTAAGCCTTCCTTTGAACCTCAAATTAACACCGTAAAATGCAATAAACTTGAAATTGCAGCTGACATCAACATTTCAGTCTCATGTTTGTCTCCTTACATTAAGTAGATATCTGGAAAACGAGTTTAATTATTGAATCAATAAGGCAATGGGATGTGATCTACAGTCATCCAGTCAATTAAGCAGATGACCGATGAAAGAATAGATGAGGCCTAACTTTTCAAAGTGCCTCTTTTAAAGGTTCCCCCATTACCATTGCAGTGGATTTGTTGGTTCATCTAAGCCAGGGGTTAAGTGTCTACTGGATTTATACCCACTGATTTGTGCCTGGAAACAGAATTACCAGGTGAGAACATTCTAATGTTTCTAAGATTTCTAATTTCTAAAATAAATTACCCCAACACATCGGATAAAACTGAAACCGTGAAATCTGTGAAATCGTACTCTTTGAAATGCTTAATTTCCCACCTTATTAAGGCTACACAAGAAAGGAATGCCCCGCCTCAAACAAAGAGATTGTTCTTGGGTATAAGGCTTGAACTGTTAATAGAGCAGCCAACCCTCCCTATGTGGCAAGGTTTTTGTTTACCTGGAATTACACAACAGGCTATATCCAATTTGAACATAAAGGTCACAGCCGCAAATCATGAACAATAAGACACTTTTTTTCTCCAGGAGGTATGAAAAATCTCTCGCTTGTCGTAAAGCACGACAGAAACTTCAGAGACTTTTTCTCAGAAAAATAAAACCAAAATGGCAATGATGATGGTGGATAAACAATGATGATTGAAAGACTGTGGAACTCGTTCTCCATAGAACAAGCTACGTTTACTTTTCCCCCAATGTAATTGCCATGCAGTACAGTTGGACCATTATCAGTTAGACAGAGCTTAACTGCTTGACTCAACGGGCAAGTGTTGAGGATCTGACAGGTCTAGAAAGGCATTGTAGGTCTCATCAAAAGCATACCCTCCCCCCTCCACAATGTTTCCATTTACCAAACCCCCCAGCACCTTTTGCACTCTTTTAAATGTATTCAATGGTTGGCACCTAAGTGTGGTTACCATCAGTGCAACCACGCTCAGGTGCGCAATGAGTTCCTTTTAGGTGGGCATTGCGCCACAACTTGGCACCTTGTCTTGCCAGCCCTGGGCATGTCCCCAGGGCTTGACAGTGTAGCTCCAGGCTGCATGCCAGAGAGGCGTTTTGGGAAAGGCAAAATTAAGCCAGAGGCAAACGATCCAAGAGGGAAGGGCCTACTAGCACCGATAATCATTATTTGTTTGTTTTTTTTAGGTTAGAGACTAACAATAGAGGTGGGTGTATGCCCTGAACAGTGTAGAAGGCTAAAAAGAAATCACGGAACAATACTGTTACGCTAATGCAGTTGTCAATAATCTATACTGTACCATTGTGTTTAACTATGCACAGGGCCTCTGTTTTTACCTTATTTGGAGCAAAAAAATGGGATTGACCTAATCTGAGATAATGGACACATGAAGATAATGTTACTCGATTGGGTGATGGGGTGGTGGGTCACTGCATGATACCAGGAGTGCATGGAAAACAAGTTCCAGGAGTCAGCCACCATTCCTTTGCAAAGAATTTTCCAACTTCATACCACTTCAGGAGGACAGAAACTACTCCAGTAGATGCCTCTCGTAAACAGACACAAAGATGCTTCATAAGACTGCGGCCGGGTGACTGTAAGGGCCATGGAAGATGGACAGCTTCAGCCTTGTGCTCCTCAAACCACTCATTCACAGCATGTGACCTGCTGAGAAGAGTGTTTTAAATCCCTGATGAGTGCCCGCTTAGCAGTGAGGAAATTAGATGCTGATGATTGCTCTTCAGGGAACATAGCCCACAGCATTAACAATGCTTAGCGGATTTAGTGGGAGAATTTCACTGCAGTAACCAGCAGGTGTGGAGTCCTATGTGCTGTGGCCACACATGTAAATGGTACATGTCCCTTTAGGGAGAACAAGGTGAAGAAGGCTCATCAAACCACATTGCACTGCTCAGAATTATTGTTTACTATGCGACTTGTAGAGGCATGGAAGTTCTCCTTGCACACTAACCAGGGTAAAGTATGCAGCCCTGTGAAGTCACTCTGACAGTATTTCAAAGATGCAAAATGCCCAGGACCCAGGCTGAAATCAGCAGCCAGCTGACGACATTGTTTCCCCTCGCTCTGGACTAAAACCTGAGCCCCTGTGATTCCCAGTCTGTGCTCTTGCTTATTGTTTCCCTGTAGTGATGAAGTGTTTCCTTATTTTTCTCATACAGATTTAATCACAAAGACATGTTAGTTATTTCACGGATAACCTCCAAATTGTGTCATTCAATGCACTGAGACACTGCGTCCCACCCCATGCTTTATTTTATTAGTTTTAAGTACATAAACATGCTCGAGGAGGTGGAGATCATAACAAATATCCCCCATATGAGCCAGGTTAGCCCAGGGTAATGCAGTGTTTTTAAAAAGCTCATATAAATGGTTAGCACAAAGTCAATAACGCTGAACAGCCAAGGTAATCTTTACAGCACGGCAAATGGTAAAAGGCAAAACGTTTTCTCTCACAATCCTAGATGGGTTTTGTCCTGCCGAGTCCCCAGCAACCAACGGCATTCATATTTAATCAGCAAGGCACCCCAACGACATGACAAAACCACCCTCAACAATTCTGTAGTCTCCTGGTGGAAAACTATTCATGGCTCAAGGTAAAATCAGCTTTAAACTCGGAAAACCAAAGGAAACCAGCTGAACCTTAAACAATATTTTGTGTCATTTGCTTACTTTTATGATGTATAATTCATATACCTATTAGTTGGTCTTTTGCTGGAGTAAGCGTTTTGTGTGACGCACTGAAGTTACATAAAGGCTTGTGTGTATCCTCAAAGGACAGCTAAAGGCCATGCGGCTAAAAAAGACACAAGAAACCCAAATGAAAAGACAGCGATTCACAGGCAAGATGGCTGCAAGTTTTACTTATCCAACCTTTGTCTTCATTTCAAGTACCTTTCAAAAAAGGGGGAGGTACCTAATAAAGCACACTTGTTAAATGATATCACCCCTAAATTGACCCCGCAATTAGTGAGAAAATCCCACTATTAACAAAGCTTGTTTTCAGAAAGGGTATGTGGGAATCTCAGGAAATTAATCTTTTGACCACCAATGACTTAATTCCTTGTGTATTGAATTCTGTGACCTTATTTAGGCCTCATTTCTTGTTTCATGGCTTACGAGCCTGAGGGTCTCCTTTCTCTTAGCAGTATATAAACAGGGTAAAATAATCTCATACAAAGAGCATGTTCTCCAACACCAGAAGAGGGATTAAGATACTGCTTTTCACAGGGCTCCATAACCTACAGGTGCAGCAACTGGCCAGGGAATGTGGGCCAAAGAAAAAACATTTATGTAATAGGAAAATGTGGAAGATTCCCATGCTGTGACGCAAATATCAGGAGCAGAAGGACGCGAAGGCGGCTGAAATCAGAGAACAGTGTAATGTAGTGAAAAACATAAAGTGGCCAACATGAACCTCTCTCACATTAAGTGCCACTGGGAACAGTGTGTCCTTAAAGTGTTTCTGAGAATGGAAAAGAAGAAAGGAAAAAAAAAATTTAGAACACGACCCCATTCAAATGACTAATTACTCCTACCTATTGAAGTCTAATACTGAGATTGGTCTGGTGACGTTTCCCAAACAATCCCTAGACAACTTATTTTCTTCTAGCACTAAAACCTGATAATTTTTGCTTTGGTTTTTAATCAACATTCCTTTCCTATCACCACTTTCCTATTTTTGATAACTAAATGGGGGGTGTGGGTCAGCAACCTGATTAAACGGTGTTCAATTTTATGTTAGCCAAATCCAGAATGTACGAATCCAGTGCACAATCCAACCACCTAGATTGTGAAGATTGCACAAATCCACCTATTTCAGACTATCCACTTTATTTTGCAGTATTTGATTTTGATCTTTCTGATAATTGATTAAAAATAAGTTAAAAAATAATTACTTATGTACCCACTTTCTCACATGAAACTAATCTTTGCATTAAGGCTCAACACCATGTTGCATTGTGGAAGTGCCCTTATTGTATTGCATGATTATAAAGAGGAAAGCAATCTATATGTAATTTTGAATTCAGGATTTACCTTTTTGTTTTTGTGTCTAACAATATCACAAGAATATTGGACAAAGTTTAAGCACAAAAGTCCACCTGCCGGACAATCTGCATTTTCACCCTCCAGTCACTGTGTCAAGTAGGGCCGAACATTTTTGTTTATGTTGTCACAGTAGAGTAGTAAGTCCTAAATAACCTTTATGCAGTTCAGTTCTGAAGCACAAATATGTGTTCAAAAGTGTGAAATCTCTACAAGCTAAAAAAAGACCCAGGATAAATCTGCATATTTTATAATCATTGTAATATATTCTGTATCATTCCATACTCCACATTTAGAATTTTCCCATATTAATTTACAGACAGTGTAAACTAATACTTAATGTCTAATCCACTGGCAAACAATGAATACAAATTCCTCCTTGTTTTTTCCAGAGCTAATTGTAATTGCAGCGCTGCTGCACAAAAACATTTTTGTTAGTGTATACACTTATCCTTGCACAAGATGCGCTACCATTAATGATTCAAAATATTTCTCCTTTTTCCTACAGGTTTTTCCTACTTTGATTTTAGTTGAGCCCATACCCACATGTTTAAATAAAGGTTAGTGAAATCTGTTGTGATGAAAGAGGAGTTCTGAAAAGGATCCTGCCCTATTGTAGTGGTATGTGTGTGTAATACACGTGAACAGGGGCTGTCAGTATAGAGTATCTGCCCACCTTCTACCCAGCACCAGAAAAGTGACAATTACACTACATAAAAAGAAGTGAGATGGAAGGTATTTATCCTTGCTCGTCCTCAAGGTTACTGTATACCGGGCCACTCTGTTACATGTACATAGGGATGGAGAGAGTTTAAAAAACCTTAGTTCATTTTAGAAGACTAAATGACAAGTTCATATAAAAGGCGCAGGCAGAGAAATTGGCTGTTAAAGGTCTCTGACAGCCATATCTATCTGCTCTATCAACCCAACACAGCCCTAACAAGCACTGTGTGACATCTCCAAGGGATTTGTCAAAGTCTTCTGAAGGCCAATTTTAACAGGCACTATCTGCCCTGCTTACAATAGGATGGATCCTTGAATAGTAAACTTGCAGAGAAATATAACGTCTCACACATGCACTGTTTTTTTTAACCTAATTATAGACTGAATGTCAATGGACACTAGACATGTTCAAAGTCAACTGAAGCCAACGAAAACAACTTTCTAGAAAATGTCATGATCCAGATTTGTAATAGGGGAGAGAGAAGCACACTTGCTCAGGAGTATAATTGTGCAAATAATTTTCACATTCATGTCAACAATCGAGAATGGGGAAGGAGCTTGTTAATGGGGAAAGGGCTCATGTTTTCATTAAACCCAGATCATGCAATATACATAAAGCAATAACTATAGAAGCTGGTTGGCCATGACACAATTTTCTCCAGCTTCAGCTTTCTATGCAATTTTGCACATTTATTGTTTGAGAAGACCAAATAAATCAGATCCAGCTAATAAAGCTGAGAGTGGAATTTTCTTTGAAGATAAATAAATAAATAAATAAGTTAGTGTATTTGATCCGTTTTGTCCAACACGCTTTCACATTTCCGGCAGCCAAACCTAAAGCCCCCCACTGCAGTGAGTTCTAACGGCAAGTTTGAGGTGTTTCATCGATATTGACTGTGAAGGGGCAAGATCCAATCTGAATGTCCTTGTCAATCACTGAAAAGTCTTCAAGGCGTTTGTTGAACTCTGCAATTTAAGCAGATATAATCTACACATATTTCCCCATTGATCCAGAGATACTTTCATTGGGAAAACTATCAATGATAGGTTTTAGTGATGGGAAGTGCGCAGCAATCTTCACAATCGAGTGCATTTGTGAAAAGACGGCATTTTCCCCTTGAAGGCTCGTGTTCAGTGTATTTAGTTGCCCCCTGATGTCAACTAAAAAGGTCATGCAGGATCGGTGAGTTTGTTTCTTAGTGTCATTTTACATTAAATTATTTCATTACCGCCACCGCTTCTTGGCAAATTAAGCAAACACATTTACCTTTATGTTTTGTACAAAAAAAATAATCACAGAGCCACCTGTTTTGGAACTGATGACATTCACTTTCCACCTTTCTCTTCTGTTTTTTACAGCCTTCATTGTGTGATGAACAAACTAAACTGGAAAAAAAAAGTGAGCGCGAGTTTTCCCAATAACTAGTGCGCGAGGGAAGGGGGGACAGAGGAAGTAGAAAGTTGCTGAAAGAGTTTTAAGGGGAAATACTTTTTTTTTGTCTTTGTTTTGTTTTTGTTCGGTTTTTTGTCTGTTAATTCATATTACACCTTCAATTAATCTGTCACTTGGTATCGCCCAATGATTATTTTTAGGATAGTGCCGTTTTTAATTATAACAAGTAATTGCTCTGCAGGCCTGAATAAGAAGGCTTACGGGCCGTGTTTGGCCCCTGGGCCGTAGTTTGGACAGCCCTGGTATAGACTGATGTATCACAACACTACACTACCCACAATGCCTTGCCTGACATTGTTTTTATTTAGTTAAAAAAATAATAAGACCATTATATTGCAGAATTTCTGAAAACAATGTGCACATGCTAACTAGATTCCAGCAGTCTAAACAATCTGGGTTTGAGATCGTCCTTTGAATAGGTGAATTTGTGCAATCTGCAAAATATTGGTTGTTGGATAGGGCTTTGGATGTGTTGATTCACACAATCTTAATCTGGATTGTTGGGTTTGGCAAACATGAAAGTGAGCTCCATTGAATGGGGATATCTCTACAATCTCAGCAAACTGAGCTGCTGGATTGAGCAATCTATTACATTTGATTGGATACATACAATTTTATGCCTTTTTTCTCTATTCAATGGAGGATCCCAGATAGATTGGGGTACATTAAGCTATACCTAACCAGACAGGCTAACCCTACATTTGCCGAAAAGCTTCCTGATTGCAGTCGGCTCGGTAATTTTTTTCTTCTCTCGAGTTTAACGGCGGTTGGCATCCATTGGCATTGCCGCCACAAAAATTCGTTTCATTGACGGCTTTGGATAACATCGTGTTTGTCTCCCTCTAGCGCCCATTAGTAGCCGCTGCAAAGCAATCAAAACTATTCTGAGCATTTGAAGTATGTGTTTACAATATTTCGAGATAATCTAAAAATTATATACGTTGTAAGTTTGAAAAATATATTATTTTGTATTCATAACATAAATCTTCATGCATCGATTGATACTGTAGATAATTTGGATGGCGCTGTCTCGCTATCACTACCTTCTCTTCCGGGTAAAACGAAACAATGCATCCGGACACTGCTGCATTTTTGGAGACTTCCATTCATGTGACTTGTTAGATCATGTGATGCGCACTTTCGCAATAGTACGTAGAAACTGTCCTGCAGCGTCTGCTGTTAATATAGCAATGAAGCGACTTAGAAAGTTAGCACTAATATATTTAGTTTGGATTTCCGCGGCATGGAATGTTTGTCATGCAATAAGCGGCGGGATGCTTTATCCCAGAGAATCACCGACACGGGAAGTGAAGGAATTGAATGGGTTGTGGAACTTCAGAGCTGACTTTTCACTCAACCGAAATATGGGGTTTGAAAACTCGTGGTTCAAGAGTCGCCTTTCAGAGGTAGGACCGTAGCGACCGTGTGTATCGATTTCGCAAAAATTGATTGTTATGCTATATGTAACATATGTTACTTTCATATGTTTCTTGTATGTTAACCCTGAAATCAAAAGAAAGATATGTATTTTTTTGGCATTGCTTATAAACACTATTGACGTTTGTATTTAGAAACCTTTTTTTATTCCTGACTGCTTAACAAAGTTCATCCTTGTTTTGAACTTGATGTTTGATCTTTGGCATCATAACCCCCCCCCCCCATTGTCTCCTGCATTGGTTGTCATCAGACAGGCCCTGTGATTGACATGCCTGTGCCGGCCAGCTTCAATGACATCACCCAAGAGCCTCAGCTGAGGGACTTCATTGGCTGGGTGTGGTATGACCGGGAGACATGGGTCCCCAGGCACTGGCTTTCTGATGCAGGACTCAGGATTGTTCTGAGGGTCGGAAGCGCACACTACTACTCCGTTGTCGTGAGTAGGACTTGTCTCTCTTTTCTTGGGTAATTGTCCTTGTGTGGGATGAGCAGGCCCAATCGGACATGAATATACCTGTGAAAAGAAATGTCAACAGCGTAGTTAACTTGGGTATTAGTGTAACGATAGAATAAATCCCCGTTGTCTGTGCAGTTAGACAACAGGAAAGGTGCAAAGTAAAAAAATAAATAAAACCTTATCTTGAAAGGGCTTCTACTTTGCCCTGTAAATGTCAATGGTTTTGAGAGTAAGCAGGAGAGCACAGGTAGGCTAGGCAGCCTCCTTTTTTGGAAAAGGTACATATTTTAACTGCCATTTTACTGGTTGGACCACTGTGTTTTTCAGGGACATACCAGTGTTTGTCCATGAAAAATAAATGATCGACCAATCTATTGGCAGAGTTCTTAATGTTGTGAATTCTGCTATTGCTGTTAGAAAATGTTTTTAATCTCCCAAAATGGTGACCTGTAGTTTCAAAACAACTGTTATCCTTTCTGTAGTGAATTTCGACAGTTCTTTACTTTGAAGTGTTATGCAACCGGCCTTTGGTCTTGGAAATGGGGGGCGGGGCAGACAAGTGATCATTGACTGAGCAGTTTTTTGTTGTAGTCAGTTACTTTTTAGTCAGTTAGTCAGTTGCAGTTTTTTGTCAAGTCACGTTAAACGGATGTGTTTATTGGCCAAGATATCTTTCCTTTTAAAACTTGCATGGTGACATTGCTGCTTGTGCTCAATCTGTTCCTGCAGTGGGTCAATGGAGTAAAGGTGGCAGAGCACGAGGGCGGCCATCTTCCGTTTGAGGCAGACATCAGCAGAGTGGTCCAAAAGGACTCGCACCTGCCCTGCAGGATCACCATTGCGGTCAACAACACCTTGACACTCCAGACGCTACCGCCCGGGACAGTCCAGTACATGAACGACCCTGCAAAGTAAGCACAGTTAGTGGTAGTAGTGCTTTATTTATTATTATTATTATTATTATTATTATTATTATTAAATAACCAGTTACCAGTTAGTGGTGTTGACGTTTTTTCCAGGGTAACAATTCCGACTGCCACAGAAATTAAGCTATTGAAGAAGCAGAGTTCTAATATATTGATTAGCTGTGTGCTAATCGATATATTAGGAGTGTGTGAACAATTACAGAATGCTGGGAGTGTGCTGAATGTTACTGCTATTATGCTTTACCGGCATGTTCCAGCATACATTTTTTTTTTTTTTTTTTTAAATCACCGGTTTCCCAAGTTTCCTGTGTGCACTCTAAATTATGATCCATTGTACAGGTTATGAATACAGTATATCAGAAGTCAGGTGACCAAATGGTGTTTCGAAGAAAATAAAGGAAACAAAACCTTTCTCACCTTGCCATGTATGTTTGGTTCTAACAAACAGGTATCCTCCTGGCTATTTTGTGCAGAACACAAACTTTGACTTCTTCAACTATGCTGGATTACACCGCCCTGTGATACTGTACATCACTCCCAAGGCCTATATTGATGACATCACGGTGCAGACGGGCTATTCTGATAATATTGGTGAGTATAAACCTCTGCTTGTATCGGAGTGCTGAAATTCTAACTGTAGCCTGTATGCCTGTATGTTGATTTGTCTTCTTCCAGGAGCTATAAACTACCAGGTATCCATCCTGGGATCTACAGCCCCGTCAGTCACAGTAACACTGACAGACAAGGATGGCCGTTGTGTGTCCACCTCTAATGGATCTTCTGGAACCCTCAAAGTGTTGGATGTAAACCTCTGGTGGCCATACCTAATGCATGAAAACCCAGGATACATGTATTCCATGGAGGTAATCGCTTTTTTCGTCTTTGCGTTTTCGTTTCATTGCCATTAAAAGGTCTGGGAACCCTCTAGATGGGCCTCTTGCGTCTTTGTTGCTGTAGAATGAAAGGGCAGAATTGATTTAATCAACTGTGTGTCTGCTTCTCAGGTGCATTTGAAGGCAGAAGATGGCGGCTCACAGATCACAGAGGACTTTTACACCCTGCCTGTGGGAATTCGGACTGTGCAGGTCACCAAGACGCAGTTCCTCATCAACGGCAAGCCCTTCTACTTCCACGGAGTGAACAAGCACGAGGACTCTGACGTAAGCTCCAACAGGGGGCAGCAAACCCCAGTCCTGAGTCTAAGCGGTTGCTGACCAAGCGGCGATCGTCTCATTTGTGTTTAGCGTCTTCTCGCTTTGGAGTTTCGGCCTGTCAGATACTGTTGAGAAATAATGAAACACAGTGCTGCTCATTATAGTCTGAGGTAAGTCAATAAAATTGGTGTAACTGCGGGCTTTGGCCAAAGTGGTGAACGTGCTTGGCTGAGACTTTGTCCTGTGGCGTAGATCCGGGGAAAGGGCCTGGACTGGCCCCTGATCGTGAAGGACTTCAACCTGCTGAAGTGGCTGGGTGCCAACTCCTTCCGCACCAGCCACTACCCCTATGCAGAGGAGATCCTACAGCTGTGCGACAGGCATGGCATCGTGGTCATTGACGAGTCCCCCGGGGTGGGCATCAAAGATATGTAAGGGCTGCCGCTTCCAGGACCAGGCCTCTTCTGCTTGTGCTGCTAATTTCCGTAGCGGGTCAGTCAGCCTATTCATGCCCCCGTGGAGCACCGTTGTGAGAGGGCAACTCTAATGAGACCTCTAATGAGATTAGGGTTCTGTTTGGATGGGAGACCTGGTGAAATTGGTTTGACTATCACAGTCGAAGCCTGCACCGTGGAGGACAGACAGACGTTGGTTAGAAGACGCGTTGATTGTTATTGCCATGTTCTTCAGCGCGTGCGTTTAATTAAACGGGCATGGACAGTGCTCCCCTCCGTCAGCTCCGCTCTGTGCACGTCTGGCCCCACAGCCGCAGCTTTGGAAACGCCTCCCTCGCCCACCACCTGGTGGTGATGGAGGAGCTGGTGAGGAGGGACAAGAACCACCCCGCCGTGGTCATGTGGTCTGTAGCCAACGAGCCGGCGGCTGAGATGTCCCCAGCAGGACCCTACTTCAAGTAAGGAAAGCGCCGCTGAGCCGTTAAATAATGACCTATGACCTTTTCGAGATTCAAAAACGTTTAGCTGGTTTGTTGAAAAAAAAGTATCCTAAATATCGTTTTTAAATTTTGGTTATTTATCCGTCAAAATGTTACATTGGATTAAAAAAGCCTTTTTTTGTGGCATAGTATTAAGTGTAATAACATGAAATTAAATTAAATGAACCCGGTACAGTGTTAGAATATACAATAAGTTTTATTGTAGCTGACTTGAGAATTGGGGTATCCTGTTTCAAATAATCAGATATTAAAAGCTTGTTCTTTCTTTTCCATTTAGTTTATATTTGATGTTTTTAAATTACTGCTTACATAATCCAGTTGTAATTTTAGGGTTGCTTTGATGTTTTACTGATGTTGTGACAGGAGCTGTGATGCTTCTCTGCTAGTCACTATTGAAGTGATGGACTGCCTACCGCTTTCCCACAGAAGTTCCTTTATTTTCTTCTTACAATCAAACTTTATTTTAAAATTAACTTCCCCTTGTTTGGAATTGGTAATTTATACTAATCTAGGCTCATTGCCATAAATATTGCCGTCACACAGAGAAGCCTACAAAACATCGACCAGTTGAGGGAAGCTAACAAGACATTGGGTAATGTAAACATGTAACCATGGGTCTCAGTCTGAACTCGAGCAAGCACTTTTACTGACTGAGCCAATCAGGAGGCTCGCTCTTTCCTTTTTTAAAGGTACGGAGCTACTGTCTTCATGCTCTGCTAATTTTGCCTGTTTAATATTTGTCCAGGTCTATTCTTTTACTTGCATAAAACGTAAATCATTGTGCTGGTAATGGTGGGGTGTAGGTATGTAGTGTGGGTGTGGTCGGAGCATTTAGCTGGAAGATTGGATACTGGAATGCCCTCATTGTGAGAATAACAGGTGCGAATCAAATACCTGTGCAGGTGAGTAACACAATACACCCAAGGATTGTCCTCCAGAATGCTTCTGGGTCAGCTGTAGGTGCTAAAATCTGCCGTACTTGGTTTCAAACGCCACACACCCATATAATCTGTTCCCTGCTTTAATGATGTTACACCCACATGTTTTGTAAATGCTGGCTGAACTGGAAGAGTAAAGAGAAATTAAATTCATAGCTCTCATTTTTAGCCTGTTAGAAAGTCCATTAAGACTTTTGATTCTCAGATTGATTTCAAGGTGGTTTCCTCCTTGTTTTTAAAGGGCGGTGATATCACATACAAAATTTCTGGACCCCTCTCGGCCCGTTACTTTTATTTCAGACAGCAACTTTGCCAGGGATGAGGGGGTGAGTATGTTTACCATGCTGGCAGCGATTACGGTACTACTGGCACCCTAATTCCAAACCGCATGTTTGCTATAGACTACGCGGGCTAATGAAGTGTTGCTGGGTACACTTTGGAAAGTGTTGATTGCCTTCTTTGTCCAGTGTACAGAAGCATCGTTGTAACCCACACTCTAAACCACTTGTTGCTGAAGGAAAGGTCTAATTAAACAGCATTGTACCCCCCTATCAAAGTCATTCCATGCCACCTCTGCACCTTTTTGAAACTCTTACTCTGAGATTACCTTGAATTTCAGTGCTTTCAAAATGTTCCGATTCAAGTTAATGCTGTATTAATTATAACACCAGGGTTATTCTACAGGTCTTAACAATTGCTGTGTAGCTGCATGCCTGCTTGGTGTAAAAAAATAAACCATTAAAACTTGCCTTTTGATGTTATTTTGATGTATACTAGGCTCCCTATGTGGACGTCATTTGCGTGAACAGCTACTTCTCCTGGTACCACGACCCAGGACATGTGGAAGTCATTCCCATCCAGCTGAAGAACCAGTTTGAGAACTGGTATGGAAAGTACCAGAAGCCCATCATTCAGAGTGAATATGGGGCGGACGCGGTGCCAGGGTTACACACTGTAAGTGCCTAGAATATTCCTGCGATCTTATCCCACGCATTTAACATAGCAGAAGACCCTAAAAGGATTTAGAACCAAAGGCCGATGGCCAGACATTTAAAAATCCATCTGGTTGTGCTACGATAATTAATTTAATGGGACTTAGTAGTGAGTCTCAAACTCCAATTTATTTTTGCCAGGACCCCCCAATGATGTTCACGGAGGAGTACCAGAAAACTGTCCTGCAAAGTTACCACAACGTATTCGATGAGAAGAGGAAAGAGTACGTCATTGGCGAACTCATTTGGAACTTTGCTGATTTCATGACGGCACAAAGTAAGAGAACTCGGAACCATGTTCTGTGCAGTCTGTAAATGAAGAGAAATTAGCATAATTAGCTGCTTCTAAATTTTGGAGAAAATGTAAACATAATTGAAGATTCCAAATGAAAATGAATAGATATTCACAGGAATGTATCTTTCTATGGGTCTGCTTTGTGCTTTCTTGGGGATCCAAGGTGACAGCATCTTGGAGTTGTATGGGTTTCTGATCTTACCCATGAAATGTGCGTCTGGATTCTGGTATGCAGAGTTTATGGTATTCACAACAGGTGGTTCTGTTCGGCAGAAAGGGGGCAGCTGACCCAGCAGGACAGTTCATAATGATCCACTGGGCTTGTGAGGCTCCCCTGGTGCCTTGTAGAATGAGCCTTCCTGCTCCACGAATTACTGTGCCGGGATACCATAGTAACAGCCAAAATAGCCGCCTCTCATACCTTACCAGTTGAACTCGATGCACTCCGTGATTATGCACCGAGAATGTTTGGGGTCAGAATAGACATTCCGTGTGTTATTAAAAAAAATTACAAACCAAAACGTATTGTTCAGCTTCAGCTGATACGGCGTACTAACAAAACCATTTCTTCCATCCTATAGCTTTCACTCGGGTCGTAGGGAACAAGAAGGGAATATTCAGTCGTCAGCGGCAGCCCAAGGCCGGTGCTTTCGTCCTGAGGGAGCGGTACTGGAGGTTGGCAAATGAAACGGGCATCCTGCCTACCTGGGCCAGGTATCCCTGTCAGTGAGATTCAATCTGTCTGCTTGGAGCCCCTGACTAGCAGTGATTTGGTGGTGTACTCTACCTCTCCAAGACACACATGCCCCCTTGCACTGATGATACTTCTAGTGACTTTTCATCCATTTACGCATTTCTTACCCCGGGGCGAGATTTGTTTACTCAGGGAGTTTTCTGCCAAGCCCAAAGACTCTAGAGCCCAACAATTGTGACATCAACCTTGAGTAGATATTTACCCATGTTCTGTATGGCTTCCTTCACATTTCAGTCTACGATAAATCCTGCCACAAGCTCACTGTAATCATCATCTCCAAGATTTTATTAGTTCTACAGTTTAGTAAGAGTTTCTTAAATATTCAATTTTTGACATTCATGAAATTTGCATTTTTATAATAAATTTGGTTTGAGGCAACAAGTTTGCAGGCCTTGTATTGTGTTCTTTTAACATGTATTTTTCTAAAATCTTTATCACAGGTATGGTTAAGCTTTTTAAAATGTTTTGTTTGGATTTGATCTTAAAGGGCTTGGGGATTGTTTTTTAACCCATTGAGCTCCAAAGATCTTATTAGTTAAAACAATATTTGAATAGCTAATCTATTTTAATCTTCTAAAAAGCTATTCATGATATTTACAAAGAGGCAAATAAAGGCCCAATTTGTGTTTTATGTTGAACCATAAGTTATTTTTCTTTTGGTGAACTAGTTTTTCTACAGTTAAAAAAAGACAAGACAAAAAAGTCGCTTCAGAGGGAATGTTTTAATGGCAGACCATTTTCACACATCAATGACAGGATTTCAATGTTCACTGTATCGCCACGGCACGCAACACCTCCTTTATTACAGTACCGAACTGTTGGTTCCTTAAGAATGTTTTTTAGGTTTTGTGTTGTCCTACCCTTTTACGTAACACTTCCATGTAAGAAAATACAGCATTTAAAACAACTTATTTGGCAAATACAGAAGCATACCTAAAAAACAGTTCTCCACAAAATGAACTAAAAACAAAACGGACGTCAACACAAGGAATCCTCGGCCTCCAATCTCTGCCGTTTTCTACTGAAATAAGTTTTAACAGTCAAAACAGTAAGGGCATAATAACTTAACCGTACAAACCCCCTTCATATAACAGTAGAAGAGAAAAGGTTCACTAGTGACGATCAAAAAAAAAACAAACAGTATCAACATTCATAGTTCTGATAGACAAAACATTGAGATGGAAAGTATGACCTAGCTCTACTGAAATAAGATTAACACGATTAAAAGGGGGGATGCAAAAGCAAGCGATTTAACAAGAGGTTTTTTAGTGAGCTGCTCTAATACTATACACCCACAAAAAGCAAGTGACGTTGCCTCTTTAAGGGATTTCTGACAATCTGAATATGCTTCAAAAGCAGGCAAGCACAGGTGCCCGCGATCATGTACCGCTTAGCGAGGCATTTCTGTAATGAACTATTCAAGGCCCAGTGTTAAAACAGAAGGCACTTTTTGTAGGTTTATTAAGCGTGGATAGATGTGGGACTCTATTCACCGTCGTCATTCCCAGACAGAAACGCTTGTGGCCAGTTGTATGGCATTTCCTCTTAAATGTTAAATTGCGGCCGCTCATCTGTAACTTCCTCCGTTTGCTTAGTGCCACGGAACAAAGTATCACCTCTATTGAGCCAAAACCAGAAATTAAAAACTTCCAGGGAATTTCCAGACCGGGTGCCTGTGTTCCTTGAAAAATGAACCCCTTTGAGAGTTTAGCACGATCGAACGCTTTCAAACACATCTCAGCAGACTACCCTATAAAAGACCCTCGCTGCATGCAAACTCGCCGTAGCACAGCTATGCCTAAAGCCACGTGCTTGGCTGTGCACACAGACAAGTAACCTTTGACCTCACACCAATCAAAACGAGACTTCACCACGTTTATCCACCATTTGTAGCTGCCTCTATCTTGGCCTCTTAACAAATCGATTGCTGCACTGCAAGTAAAACGATGGCACTGCTGGCTTGGGGATAAAAGTCACAAACTAACTGAAAGTCGCTAACTTGACGGCATCCAACTCACAAAAGAACTACCTTACTTCCAACCTCTGTGCTTTCCTTTTTCTGGCAGACTTCAATGTATTGCTTGGATCACCTACGAAAGCTGTTTGGTTCGATAATGTTAGATCCTAATTATAGCATGCTTAAAGTTTACTGGGAGGATCTTTTTTTTTTTTTTTTCTTCAAGTGGATAGTGATCATAACGAATTGATGGAGTCATTTCTGATCCAATATATCACAAAAGCAGTTTTATACTTAAATATGCTGGCCCTATGGACTGAAAGAAGTGCGTTTTCAATACTGAAGTTGTATTTAATTCACAGATACACAGGGAAGGAAGACAGAGGATACAGGAGACAAGACAAACACGTCTGTTGACTTATATTATACCAAGTCTGAGCTTTGAATATTTCTAATACAGATTGTGTTTTTTGCAATATTTCAACTACAGTTAGATAATCATTTGCACCACATTTGATTAAACGAAAGCTTAGCATTCTATTATTGCCACATAATGTTGTATTTGCTGCATGGGAAACTAGAATCCTTCCTTAAAATAACCTCACATGAAATAAAGTTTACTTTGTTGGAGTATTGATTCCAAAGGTGCCGGTGGCATACTATCTGGCCTTGTGGGTACTTTGCCACTTCTTGTGCCCTGTGACTGAGCCCTCGCACACATACCAACGGTTTCACAGAATTTTATTACAGCAGAACAATTCACAACCCTCATTTTCAGTTGCAGCTTTTTAAAAACTCCAGTCTGATTGGATTTGTAACTTATTTATTGACAGACGATCATGGTAAGTTTGCATTGCTGTACATGTAGGCAGCAGTGATTAGTGGAACTCTGGCCCTGCGGTGGGACACCGCGGCTTTACCACTGTTGTGCCCAAGGTGAGTAGGCTAGGCAACGCATACAACAAGTAAATAACATTAAACACTGAGGAAAAAAATAAACTTAACTCCAATTTCGGCCGTTTCAACATTTCACAAGCCTTTTAACCGGATGAATGGATTACAAAGGACATTACAAGATACTACCACAAAGAAGCTTATTGAAACCCATCATGGAGATCATATTAGTTAAGACACATTTACATGCTTGGACCTTAGCAACGGCGATGGCCAATGAGCTACCATGATACTGGTAAATGGCCAATGAGCTACCATTATACTGGTAAGAATGATGACAAAAACCCTGTCAGAGTAGTCTACTGGTCTCTCAGGCACACAGTTCAACATCGATTCCACTCCTAGTGAGATCTGTTTATCTTTTGGATGTACTTTCAAAGTAAGGTGCCAGTTTGGAGCTTATGCTTGACTAAAAAAAAACCCTACTCTGAAGACTGAGGAAATACTAAAACAAAGCTTTTTAAGATTTGTAAGAACAGTTGAAGCTGGCTCGAGACTGCTTTAATAAAAATTAAAAAAATCTTTACAACCTATAATGGCCTGCTGGATTCCTTGGCAGAACCTGGCCAACAGCAAATACATCCTGGTAACTATCCAGATTCATCCAGACAGTGACGTAGAACAGCGTTTTCGTTCCTTTTTTAATCGACGTCAACAGAAAGGGAATCTAGCTCAGCAGCCAGCCATTAGTGGAATTGCAAGAGAAAAACTGTATATTACTGGTCCTCTTCCAAACATACTGTAAACTTAAAAATAAAATAAGATTTTACGGTTTTGTTCCTTTTACCTCTTTTTTATGGAATCATATCTGAACTGTACAATAACTTCACAATCATGCATTTATTTTTATCCCCATCATTCACTTCCTTCAGGTTTTTACGTACAGGTCAGGCATAAAGGAGTCACTTTTCCTATCCTTCAAGTATACAACTTTAGTGGGATGTCCTCCTCAATCCATGTTGAAGGCTTCCATCAGTGCTTCATGTTTCCAAACCCTGTCCCTCATAGAAGAATATTCATTTAGGTGAGCAAAATTTAAAAATAAAAAAAAAGACAAAATAAAGTCAATTTTCTCTTTTTTTAAATCCTTCCTGTAATATGTGTTGTACATGTGATTTTTGTCCCCGGAATGAGATTTGTTTTTTTTAAACTGCCAAAAAAAAAGAAAAATAAATTGTTTGGAAGCGTGATCTCCTGGTAGCGAGTCATAGGTTCAGAGGTCACATTTTTTTTATATTTGTTTTTTTTTTTTTTTCTCTCTCTCCTTTTTGCTTTAGTCCTGCTTAGCTTGGAGCTGCTGCTTCCAGGCCTCGTTCAAGTAAACCAGTCGCTTGTAGTTAAGGATAAAGAGAAAGACGTTCAGCAAGTACGTGGTGATGCAGATGATGCAAAAGTCCTTCAAGACGAAGTACAGGATGTAGCCTAGATACAGAGACCCCACGACTGACACAATGGACGTCGTCATTAGGATCAGGGCAGCCATGGCGCTCACGGTCATTCCTGTAAGACACGGGCAGGTCAGAAGCAAGACCAAGCCGGGGACAACATTACACATCTTATTACCCATGTTAGATTTCCTCTAACGACAGTTTTAAGAATGTAAGTTAGGAATAAGGCTAATTATTTTGTGTGTGTTGCGTGCAGCCATGGTTTGTTTTTCAGAAGACTTGCTGAAAGGCATTTAAAAGGATAGTTCTTTAATGCTTAATTTTTCAGTTTATTTTAATCCTACTAAGAGTAGGACTAAGAAAACACTCAAGGAACATGGATCTCAATTTGTCCATGACTAAAGCAGAGAAAATGGAACACTGGCCTTTGGGGCTCCCAATCTTAAGTTAAACATTTGCATTTCAAATCAGTCAGAAATGGACATACTTTTCCTATGCCAACTAAAAAGCCAGTAAGGGATAGGGGTTCAATTCAATGTTAAATGTGTAGAGACAAATCTCATAAACCAGTGACAGCAGCAGCAGATAAGTTAACTGTAAGAACATCAACTCACCTGGCCTCAGACCACGTACGATAATCCCTTTTAAAAGCCCATTGATAATTAGTACGAACAAATGTTATTGTTCAGTCTATGTGGCCTAAAATAGAGTAATCATGGCTGAGGGGCGCTACAGGCCTCATCCGTTATCTCAGACCGCACGCCGCCAGGTTTCATGATCACATTGTGCAGGAAAAGTGTGAGTCTTTTGGCTCTGCTGACTTCCAGCAAGCCGAGGCGTAACAGCAGATCAGATGTGGACCACGTGTCATGAACTTATCTAGAACTAGCCATATTAATCGATGGTAAAGTCAAAACATTAAAGAAGTGTTGAAAAGAGACGGAAAAAAGTCAGACAGACCATCTTACAATGTAAATAAACACCAGTACAGAATATAAATGGGGAACTAAGTGTTAAGACCCATTTATGGGAGCTATTGCTAAATAGTTTCACAATAGATGGTGAATTTACCATTATAATTTGCCTTGCTGAAGGCAATCTGTGTATATGAGGCAATTCATTTTCATTACCAGAAACCCATTCTGAAATAGCCTTGCTGTACCTGACAGCATCCCTGCCAATTAGCACCCTCCTTAAAACAGGCGCTCCCGTTTCAACCCCGGTTGAAAAGTATATTTTTTCAGTACCGGTACTTTTTATTTCTTTGGTACTTTTTACTCAAGTTTACTCAATTTCCTCAAGTACTTTTATACTCCACTACATTTCAACATTGGAGAAAAACATGGTTGGTACTTTTAAATGATGCATTTAAAACAGTTTCATTTTTTTTTAAACCAAATTTGTTTTTTATTTTTATGAGCAGTAATTGGCATCAGTGACGGGCCCATGTGCCAGCGTTATTTAAGTCCCCCACCCCAACTCTTTTCTTTAGGCTCTAAACTCCAAATCAGTTGCTGAAATCAAACTATTACTAAGAGGCTAAAGTATAGACTCTCAGCTTTTATTTGAGGATATTTCTGTATTTACTTGTTTTCACCATATAGAAATGACAATACTTTGTATACATTGTCTCCCTTTTTCATGACACCAAAATTATTGGGACAATTGGTTTGACAGGTATTTCTGGTTAGCCAGGTGTGTAAGGTCACATCATTTTTGCATACATAAGGAAGCTGTTCATGTCTAGTTTTGTTATAGACAATTACGTTTGGCTTTCAAAATCTGCTTTTGGTGTCCTTCAACACGAGGACCAAAGAGGTGTCACTGAAAGTGAAGGAAGCCTTTAAAGACCGGTAGGCCAAGAAAGACCTCTACACTCGATGCCTGGAGAATACTCGCCATAATTAAGAAAAATATAAACACCCATCTGTCCGACAAATCAGGGACCCATTGGCATGACTGTGTCAGAGTCTCCACCATCTGCAGAAGACTTCGCCAGCAGAACTACAGAACTACACTACATTTCAAGGTCTAAACCACTACTTGGCCAAAACAACTAGATGCCCAGGTTACAGTTTGAATAGAAGTACCTAAAAGAGCCTGCATAGTTCTGGAAAAAGGTCTTGTGGACAGACACGGAGTATACAACATGTACCTAAGTAAAGGAAAGAGGAAAGTGGATAAACGTGGCCCAAGATCCACAGAAGCCACTTCTTCTGAAATATATATAGTGGATGGGATGTTGTGGCATGGGCATGAATGCTGACGCGTCTTCAAGGCAGCAGCAGAAGAAATAAAACTTCTTATCTGCTCAAGTACAAGAAAATGCCTTCTAACTCATTGGACGGTGATTCACCATACAGCAAGACAATGACCTCAAACATACTGCCATATTAACTTTTCAGAGTTCTTCTGGGCTAAAAAGGTAGAAAGTTATTGACTGGCCAAATCAATCTGCAGTGTTAAATCCAACTGAACATGCATTTTCTTTGCTGAAGACTTAAGGGAACCTCAGTTCAAACAACAAATGATGATGGCTGCATTGCTTCAGCAGAGTATGGTGGGGTCAATGAGTCACAGTAGCAGTGACACATCAGGCAGTGACCAAATACTAAACATGAGTGCTTATTTTGGATATTATCATCTCCCCCAACACTTTTGTTACGCTGATATAGGGGGACTTTGTATGAAAAGTGTTGTCTAAATGGTGAAACCGATATACACACAAATAGCTGAGAATCTATCCTTTAAACTAATAGTAATGGTTTTGGAGTGTAGAGCAAACATAGGGAATAATGCTTCACTGTCCCAATCCATCTGAAGGGTACCGTATATAGTGCTTCACAGTCATTACTTCATAAGTCCTTAAATGTATTCTATTAGTATACAGTTACTGACATAAGACTGTCATTGGAAGGGGCTGCACCATCCTCTGCAGGAACCCTGCATAACTCCGGCACAGATTTGCATGCTAGGGAAAAAAACAAACGTGACAAAAAAGATAAAGAGTAGGACAGTGAGCCAAGTTATCCCTGGCCTTATCTTGACAACCTTTTTTGCATAAAAGCACAGAAGGGACCGTTCGAATGACAACCGTAAAAAATGCTTTGCGTTTGCGGTTTCAAAAGTTAAACCTTTCCATTTTGAGGCGTTTCTGAATATTACATCAAAACACAACTTCTGCAGCCTCACAGGTGCACCCTGTACCAATGTTCTGCCTTTCTTCTTGCTTTTTCACCGCTTGAGTACATCTGAGAAATATTACTTTTATTCTAGTACACTTTTTTCGAAAAACACTTCTACTTAAGTACATTACTTTTTGAGTCCCAGGTACCTCATCTCAATAGATAACATGTGGCAGGCCAGGTGCTCACATTGTCTGCTTTATCCCAGCAGGAAAAAAAAAAAATTCTAACTTATATTTTGTAAAACAAGCGTGGGTTCATATTGGAACAGGTGAATGGTTTCCCCTCATGTTCATTACATTAAGTGCCCCATAAACAGTTTTGTTTAATCTTTAAGCTGTCAGGTCAGACTTGACTTTGTAAACCTACAATGGGTAGACAAAATATTGGAAACGCCATACTATTTCTAGTATATTGGACCATTCTTCTTTGAGAGATGTAGGAAGCAGAAACCTACTCCACACTCCAGAACTTCCCATAAAGGTTCGATGACATTTTGACATGGTAATTAGGGAGGCCGTAGATTCAGTAGTGACCTAGATTCAAAGTGTGCATGAGGGGGTTATCATTTGAGAACATCTTGAGGAAACAATGTTTGCACCATAGGGGGAACCTGGTTGCTTTGCATTCCTTAGCCATACTTTCACCATGCAGATTAATAACTGGAGTCCATGACTCCCATGAGATGGCTGCCCATATCATAACAGATCCACCACCATGTTTAACAGTTGGGGACAGGCAGTGTGGGTTTTTTGGTTTTCTCTAAACATAAACCAGTCCAGATGTAGGAGAGTGTAAAAGACGACCCTTCAGATCATACTGTCTCGCACTGCTCAGAACTCCAGATTGTGTGCTCATTACACCAGGTTATGTCTCGCATTAGCATTGGTTGCAAGTGGTTTCAGAATGGCAGCCCTAGCAAAAATATCAGCTGTGCGAAGCTCACTACCCAGTTTCTTTTGGGACTAGGTCACATAGGTGTAGATTTAATTCTGTGTTCATATTTTAGACGTTATTGTTTTGTGGTTTTTAGCTATTATCCTGTTGAGTGTCCGCCTAGCCCTGTCGGTGAGTTTCGACTTGCGTCGACCGTTATGGTTTTTCCAACACCGTTCCCGGTCACGGTTTTTCCAACACCGTTCCAATATAATTTTTAAGTTACTGAGACTGACACACCTGCAATTCAAGCACCAACTATTCAACCTCTTTTCCAAACCATCTCCCATGTTGCTTCAGAATAGCACAGTCTTGTGTTTATTTTTAAATGTCTTTTATAGGGGAAACATGTTGGTAGTAAGAATTAAAAGTAATAACATGCTTAGAATTCATTTCAAGTGTGATTAGTAAACTTCAAAATGAGTACTTTTTCGTTTCCATTATTTTGTCTACCCCACATATACCCATCCAAAAATTGTATAAAGTCTAAAACAGTTTTTTGGATAATACTATTTAGTGTGTGTTAAAAATGAGTGGCATGTAATAACAGAGGAGTGACGAACTAAATGATAAAATATAGAGAAAAACTGAAGTATTAAAGACTACTGTAGCTCTATTACAAACATGCTAAAGGTTTTGTCCTATTTGAACCATGTGTAAGATACAGTATGTCCTATCATTCCAATTCACATTCAAATGATGCATCCTGATGGTTTTTTTTTTTTTTATTCAAATTCAAATTCGTTACTGAATTGCAATTTACCATCACATTCGAATGCAACAAATGCATACGGAATTGACTGCAACCGTGATTAGAAGTCTAAAACGCCGTTTTGTGCAGACTCAATGAACCAGCTTCCTTTGGCCAAAAACAGCAACAATCACAAAACTGATGCTTACCTAGTAATAGCTGAAACACATAAAAGAAAAGTCCATAGACACTGTTTGGCTGGTTCATCGTACTGTTTTTCCCAAAGATGGAGCCCAGTAGCCCAAATCCTCGACCCCATCTATAAAAAGGCAAAAAGGAAATTTTGTTAATTTACCAACATCTTACAGATCATTATAATGAAGATGAACAGTCATGACCTTCCAACGACTCGAGGTCAGTAAGGAAATTAAAGAAAAACCACATCAGTTACGTCGGAGACATGTTGAACAGTCTTGTATTTTGTTGGTGCATGTGAATTTCTAAAAATAAAGCAATAAACCAAAATATGATTTACAACACAGCCATTTATTCAGATGCCCGTTTTGTCCATTAGATTTGATGTATACATAACAGTTTTTTTTTTTAACAGTACAATCTGGTCCCTGAATACAAACATTTTGTATTCTTCTAGAACATGGATATAAATTTTTCAAAAATGAAATCAAAAGAGAAGGGAAATCATACCTTCCAAGTGCTAAAAACGAATTAGGTGCCAAAAACGAATTACAACAAGTTGGGTAAAGGTTGGCGCTCGCTAGCTACAACTTAATTAATTTGCATTTATACAGCAAGCTGCTTTTTCAATTAAAAGCACACAAGGCTATTTTCAGAGATGGGGTACCTCCCCAGGGCTGAACGATCAGGAGCCGGTGATTCCTGATGAAACTCATGGCTGAAGTGCCAAACGCTAGCTTCTCATTAGACTAGAATAGACGTAAATACTGTATTCTCAGGGGTGACTGGGACATATATGGCGTTGGGGCACATACTTATTGACTTTAATGAGATACGCTCCCCTCTAGTTTGTTAAAATTATATACAGAAGTGTTAAAAAAAATTTAATTCTGTAAAGCGAAGATGTTTTCGAAATAATTAAAATATAATTTCTAAATATAAAATAAATACTACAAAGGGCAGTAAACAGTAAAAAAATTAATTTAATTACATCAATATTTTGTGACCACCCTTTAAAAACTGCATAAATTCTCTTAAGTACACTGTTGTACAGTTATATAAGAAAATCAGCAGATAGATTGTTCCAAACAATCTTCTACAGACTTTGGCTGTTTCGCTTGCTTCTGTCCCAGACAGCCTCGATGATTTTGAGATCAGGGCTCCGTGGAGGCCATACAATCTGTTGCAGAACTCCTTGTTCTTTCAGAAAATGAATGTTTGGAAATCATTCTAAAAATAGCTTTTTTTTCTACTGACACACTAATGCAGAAGACAAAAAAAACCCATCCAAGACTAAATTTATGTAAAAATGCTAGGGTGCCTAAGACTTTTGCACAGTATCGTATATATTTAATCTGACAAAAAATGTATATGTTCATATAAAATTCTATATAATTCTGTAGTAATTATATAGAATTACAGTAATCAAGTAATACCCCCACACCCAATGCTAAAAATGGAACTGCCAGTGCACCTTCTAATACTTAAATAGTTTTAACAAAATTAGCAGCACATTTAAGTTAAATGTATAACAATTAACACTTATGTTCAAATTCATCTTAAACCCTTTTGCTACTTGTAGGCCATACATATCAACGCAGCAACTAGCAATTTATAAGTCAAAAACCACACCTTAAAAGAGATGCTGTGGTTGAACGCAATCATTTGATACTCTGTGCATAGATTCATCCAGGGCCCATATAGTCTGCTGTCAGTAGGCAAGTCACACAAACAATTGTGCCGTTTCACAATAAAATAACACGTTAACCTTGACTGTTCTCTTAGTTTTTGAAGTGAATCCATAGATGTATAATCTTAGGGCCACATCGAGCCCTGCAGTCATCCTGAAAAATGCAGATAAAGTAACCCGCAAGACCGACAAAGGAGACTAAAGTTAGTTCAAAATGAATGTTTACATTCAAGCAAATAGCTTTGCACATTTTTGGGCAAGTCAAAATTCCTTTGGGTGGTAGCAGACTGGCGGCATGGCAAAGATTATCTACTCCTCAATAAAACCTAGAAAAAAACTGAGAGGGAAACCCAGTCGGGTCCGGTTTGACAGCTCTGCGTTCTGCCACACTAACCTGCCATGCTTGCCCAACCGCTACAGCCAGGCAAAGCAACTAGAAACAGAAGCACCCGTCCTCAGTAACCTGCAATGTACTGCTATCCAGGATGGGTGAATTCATACTAATGGACAGCAGTTGCCATACTACAAACTACAATAACAAAACAATGGAACTTTACAAACATGTCCCACAATAAATATATGTATTCCACAATATTATTCCAAATCCTTGCAGGCCATAACATGATTTGAAAAATTACTATACAATATTGGACTCCACGTGACCAACAAAATTAACTGTGAATGTTGTGATTATGATTCATCGACATTTTGTTAACACCTACTAACATTAATGTTAAGGTATAACTGCAGTTAATAACTGGATTGTCTGTAGCATAGATAATCTACGCTAGGTCCACTGTTCAGATATTTTCCCTGTAAGTTCTCTTCTGCAATAAAGCAGAGGATTAGACATGCATCCATCTGAGATTGTAGAAATTGAATAATTTATTTTTTTATCTATGATTCAACACTGCTTTGCCACATGGCAGCCTTTGTCATGTGTGCTTGTGTAACAGTGATTGTGTCAGCAGGGCAAAGCACAAGACTAGTAACCACAGTACTTATTTTTCATTGCAAAGGATGTGAATAGTCAGTTGAATCTTTTGAGTACTCCATTATTTCACTTCACTGGTTACTCGAAAGTCAGCGTTCTGACTTCAGTGTGTTGCCACTCACTTTTAAGGCATTAAATGGTCTTGGGCCTTTGCATTTATAAGACCTCTTAGTCCCCTAAAAACACAGGAGTTTACTTTGCTCACAAAAAGCTGCCTATTTGACTTCCCCAAGAGTAGCAAAACTAATCTGTTCATACGGCCTTCTCAGGAAGAGCCAATCTACAATGGAATAGTTTTATGTTATTTATTCTGGGAATTAGACTATCTCCATATTTATAATGAGATTAAAAACCTATCTGTTCAGTTTGTCCTCAATCCATCTTGGGTGCTGAGATAGAGAGTGGAATTTGGCCATAGCATCATCAAGTGCAAAGAGCTTTCCTTGCTGTCACCACTCTGGGGCGTCTGGCTGTGCTCTTAGACGGTGGGAAGCACTCCGATCACCTTTGAGGCTATATTAACTTCTCGATTCTATTTGTTTGGTAAAAATTCACCATAGAAATGTTATTTGAATAATTTAATTACAGCACACTGGAAAGACCAAGTTAAACATACAAGACCAGCAGCGGCTCATTCAGGTCTGCTACGATAACTAACCTTTGCCTCTAAAAGCAACAAAATCTATGGTTGTCAGATTTCTATCCAAAAAAATTACATCTCATTTCAGTTCTATTGACCTTTCACCTAACAACTGGGCCGTCCAGACTGCTCAGAACCGCAAAAAAATAAAAAATAAACAAAGACCAGCAAAGGTATACAGAAAATGAATTACTCTATTTTTACACAAATCCAACCTGATCTGAAGTTCTAGTAAACAGATATACATCCAGCTAATAAGCTATTCCATTCGAATGCAATCGTTAGTCAAACCAAGTAGTGGATGAACTGCAATGACCCATCGCTAACATTGTACTCGGTAGAAAGACTGCAATGTTTTTATTCATCACGAATTTGATACATTTTGAAACCGTTTTTAACTAAAAATGTCAACAAGGTTACATTTATTCCGATGATCGGGCATTGAGCATTTTATTGAATTGTCTGCAGATTTGTTAAGTCAGTAGCTTTTGGTGCCAAGCTAGCTAACATTAGCCCATCAAACGGGAAACAAGTATACAGTGGTTGCGAATGAGCTGATTAGCTGTCTAAATAATAAATGTTAGCTAGTTCGCTAGGTCTTTCAACATAAGAATAGAAACAAATATCTGAATAACAGCCTTGTTTCAATGTGGCCTTGGAACAATGCCTAGTATTCAAAGCTTCCTTCCTAGGTATAACAATCAGCTAACGATTTATAACAGAATAACACTTAATAGGATGGTACACGCAAGGTAGCTATAGCGATTTACAAAAGACAAACGGGGAGCAAAAATAAAATTATTTTGTCAGTTCGACCAATTCCGCGCAGCCCTGCCCAGAACTATGCCACCGTACCCAAAATCCCATTCAGTCGCTGAATTCAGTTTGCTGAATTACCTGGAGGTGAACACTTTCGAGCAGCTAATAGAGTTGCCCACGTCGCACATTGCCTGGTAATTCGGGTCCTTCGCCTTTTCCCTTTCCACATGGAAAGCATAAACAGAGAGCAAAATACCTAGCAGGCAAACAAGAAACCGGGCTATTCTTTCCCATCGAGGGGTGGACACTCTTAGGACGGGCGCCGCCATCTTTCTCCGGCCTTGCTCGCACACGCAACCGCCTACCATTCGAGGCTCAGAGACCTGCGACGTGGAATAGCGTACGGACGTGCTACAGCGCCAGAGGCGTGTCATTCGTTCCTGATTTTCTTGTCGCCTCAGGTTAGTCAAGTTTTCAGTCGAAGACGTCCATTGGCAATGGCATAGATTTTACTAACATGACTCAGTAGTTGATTATACTTAATGGAAAGGGAATGTTAATCATTTGCATTGTACACTGTAGTGCGATCGTCGAGTTTAGATAAATGGCAAGTCTCAATTTAAATTAGGCCCATGTTCACAGTATTAAGTTTCATATTCTTGGCTGTTACTTAAGAGTTATTATAATGGCACAATCTGAAAGTACTGTAATCCAATATCTTTAAGAACTAAATTAATTAAAAGAATACTCCACCAGGCAGTGAATTTGGTATTTTGTCATATACATAGATATCTACGGAGATTTTTAATAATTTGCCATTAATAGAGAACCAATGTCACCGAACAATTGGTCTTTATTTGGTTTGAGAACGCCCAGTCAATCAAGAGACAGCGCAAACTTCTCAATATCATTCTATAGCGAGTACACCTGTGACTATGGAATTGGTGAATGGAATAGAGATAAGATGAATTAAACTGTTATCTTTATCGAACCTTTCGAAACCACGACTGAAGCAATGATTCCAATAAAGCCTTTAATGAAGCACGTTCATGGCGCCATCACGTTTCTTGTCCATACATAGCGTCATTGCACGTACTCTGTTTGACAGAGTGACGTTAGTGCTTTCTGCTTTTCAATTTACGAAAGCTTAATCAATTGTCGATTTTAGCTGATGCCTACTTGTGTAGTTTAGAACTCGCAAACACCTAACAATTACAGTACATTAAATGCATATAATTCTAGATCAAATGTCGGTTATTTAGTGCAATTTTCATTATTAAAGTGACCAATGGGCCTGTTTAGACTGCAGAAATAAAATAATAATGATGTCGTCATCTCTTAGAAAATTTTAATTGGAAAATGTTAATTGATTTCTTCTTTTGTCTAACCATCAAGAGTGGTTAGGGAAAGCTTTCCTGCTTAATAAAACAAACATCCCATTTGACACCCACAGCGAATGAAAAATTTTGATTAAAACATCCATATCACCGCTTTACTTTAAAGCGTAAAACCTACGGCAACTACAAGGTCGTAAACAAACAAATTGACTGCAAAATATTTATATTCGGAAATGTTTTCTAGCATTGTGACGATTGTGATTACGATGGAATTGTATTTAGTTATCAGCTGTCAGAAATCCTACAGAAAGGCCCAAGTGAGCCAATTGCAGCCAACAATCTGAACTGTTTAAACCCGGTATAAGTCGTATTTACGTTTTAAAGAAATAAAGCAGTTGCAGAGTCCACGATGCCGGGTTGCTTCACAAGGGTCTAATGAAGCAAACATACCGACACCGATTTGAACAGTGCTCGATGTGATTCGTGATTTAATATGTGATTGCAAAATCCAAATAATAGTCAATCATATACCCCCTTTCAAATGATAAAATAAAATTTAGATCGCAGTTTATATTCCGATCGTTATAAAACAAAACAAATACATACAATTGCCATTGTAACGGTAATATAATTGAACATTGTTTATCCGGTTTTAAATAAATCTTAAATACATAATTTAAAATAGCTTTCCACAACTTAATATTTGTTTACATTTTTAGATGCAGCCATTGTATTGATTGCTTCTTGATAGATTTATTGAAAGGGATGTGGTCAGCTGTGCCCATTTACCAATTTAAGATCAGCGTTAAATCCAGCCATGCAGGCTGAGAAGAAGGTACATGCTTTTAGTGCAATTACTTTTTTCTTCTTATTTAAAAAAAATAAAATAAAATCCACTTCTGGTGGAAGCCGGCTCACTTGAACCTTAAAACTTCTAAACAGATTTAGATATTAATCATTTTCACAGAAAAAAAGTCTTCATAATAGTGCGGTATTTCGCTTTCCTTGACTATTTAAGAGGTGCATTTTGCATTTTGTTATTACGGTCTTACTTTCCTTGCAAAACCTGTCCGAATAGTTAGCCTATAGGTTAATTTTTAACAATAAGTGGTTAAGAAACTGCCTGCATGTCAGGCGCATTTATCTCTGATAATTACTACTTTAGATAACGTCTTGCTTACGATGACAAACACTTTTTGATGTCTTACAACAATTGTAATAGAAGCGAAATTTGGATTTATAAGTTTTAAAATAATGTTACCTAATTGGTTAAAATTGTCACAGTAATACAAACTAAACATTGCAAAACAGGTTACTGTTTATGCTGATACGCCTCATAGTCTGGAATTTTCAACTGTTCACAATTTTAACAACTTAAGAATTTGATTTAACACTTTAAAAATCTGCTCTGATTTCCCACGCCGGACAATTGGGGGCGATAATGCATTAGTTGGTGAGTCAAAATCTGTTACTTGTAATTGCAGCCAGTTTGATCGATGATTGCTTTGTGAGATCAGTTAGTATTTACCATTTAATTTTCAATTGCGACTAAATGGACAATGGATGGGAATACAGAGACAGCTTTTCTTAAAATGTGGCAATTACCTTTGTTCTGAAGGGCAGGGAACGTCTTTCACAGCTGAAGCATTAGGCTACTTGGAAGCGATTTTATAGCCTGTTAAATTATAAAAGCACTAGAATTAGGCTGCGATATAACCATTGCTTACTTAAACAAATACGGAACAACCCACATGCACTGCGAATATACGTAACTAGTTTCGACTGATCTAAAGGCTACATTATGGAACTTGGTCAACCAGAACAGCAAACAAACTTATGAAAAGTAACCGAATTTATTTAAAGCATCGTACTAATT
The DNA here is from genome assembly GCA_025775065.1 of Hiodon alosoides. Lineage (NCBI taxonomy): Eukaryota > Metazoa > Chordata > Actinopteri > Hiodontiformes > Hiodontidae > Hiodon > Hiodon alosoides. Next base: position 40,960 of record JAOYSI010007617.1, on the reverse strand, counting down.
CTAGCGTTGTCTCAATCACGTTTTCGTAAATGCGTAGTAAATTCGCGATCGAAACAAACGGATGTAGTATACTCAACTTTCTTGGATCGTTGACGAACAAAATAAAATAAAATACATTATAAAGTATGCTACCTAGCCCCTCAGCTCTTTAGTACGACATGCTCAACACGTGGTGTATGAGTCAAAGAATGTATGCTTTTAGCAATTGTTCTCTAACGTTTCGCAATCAATGTATTCACCTTTCCCGAATGTTACTTTTATAAATTCCGTTTTAATTTGAATGGCATGAAATGTCCGTCTGCCGATTTTTTTTTTTGGCTTATAAAAGAAAAGTATATAATTTTGTATTTGATTATTGCTGTTCTTTAACATGAATGTTGTTTAAATATGTCATGTCTATTTCACATGTATTCTTCTTTAAAATCATGTAAAACATTACTGTGGATTTCCCTATAAACGACCCTTTTCTTACGGTTTGCTTCTATATAATGTTTAGCCTTAATTACAATTAATCACATACACCACACAGAAGTAACTGCGTTGGGGAAAAGACGCGTTCGTGCAGCTTTACAGTTGTGCGTGCGGAAATGGACCAATTATTTTTTTCCATTCGAGGAGTGGGTTGAATACATATCAGCAAATCGGAGAACACTCTTTCAACAACAGGAAATACACGCCTCTAAGCAGTGACGTAAGGTGTTTATAACCTGAGAGTTGACATTGTCCGTTGTACATTTTTGCAAGCCGTCTTCACTTTCGAAATTATGGCTACAGATATTGAGACATTGGCATCTTTTGAAGCAGAACACTATGATCGATATGAATATTATAATCTCAATGAGTACTCGTGTCACGCTAGAGGGAAAGGCAGATCCAAAAGGGAGATTGAACTGAATACCAATCGCCATAGCCCTGCTGGACACGAACGTAAAATTGCAGAGAAATACCACAACAGCGAAATTAAGCGCCGGAGAACAAAAAGTTGTTCTTGATGAGAGAATTTCAGGTAATAAATATCTAAATGGCACAGACAATCAATGCATCGTGTTACACATGCGCACTTTTCTTAGCGGTGATGACATGTCAACACAATCCCTGATGGTGTTTTTCATCCAGCCTTCAAAGGTAGATTGGCTGCCATTTTCAGAACGAGCTGAATTTACGATTTATATCTAGGTTTCTAGAAAGTGCAATGTTGTGATTGTACAGCTAGTTTTATTGATGATTGTTCGAATTTGAGTTCTAAATTAAAGGGGGAGGTAAGTGGCAATGGCGTTTTGATTTTATTTCGTTCCCGTTTAAACAATTTTAAAACCATGAAAATGTTAATATAACTAAATGACACCTATACCAAAATGATTGATATCCCTAATTTGTGCAAGTACGTAATTAGTTAAGTAAATACTTAAAATTGTTTTGTTTGAGACTGTTTCAGAAGCCATTCTGTATTATTCTAAGCATGACCGGTGAACTTGAGCAGGTCCCACGGTGTATATGTACTTAAATGTTGAATTTAAAACAACGGGAAAACAATAAATATCTTTTTCTTATGTCCTTCCAGAACTGGTGTTGGCTTGACTGAACGATGGACTGAAGAAACACACACTACAACCGAAAGCCGTTCCCCCAGAGTTTGTTGACATTTCTTCCACAGTGGAGTTTTATGGCTCACGTGTTTTGCGTTTTGACTTGAGATGATG
>JAOYSI010007617.1:7597-39160 GCA_025775065.1 Hiodon alosoides | reverse complement strand
CCCCCAGAGTTTGTTGACATTTCTTCCACAGTGGAGTTTTATGGCTCACGTGTTTTGCGTTTTGACTTGAGATGATGTTCGTTGATGAGAATAGATGTTGAACCTTTACAGTTATCTAAAGTGTTTTGGTCAAAACGATGTGCAAAAAAGTTGTCTGTATATGGTGATAGACGTATTGCACACATTTCTCTTGCGTTCATTTTTCTTGTCACTATGTAAATAAAAAAAAATCTTTAAAAACGTGATGCGTTTTCATTAGAATGGGTTGAACACATGTGCCACGAAAAACAACATGGTTGCAGTTTTGTGTCAAGAGGTGAGGTTGACCACACGTTGGCGGGACAACCTCGTAGTGTTGGATCAATCCAGAGCCATCGATATTTTAAAAACTTCTTTGATTAGACCTTTGGTTTAACAGCAATAACCACAAGTCACGGTAACCGTTTTAACAAATTTAGGATTTTACATTTCTTGTTACCGTGTTTATGCTATGTAACTTCCCGGTCAATAGGTGGCAGTAATGTATTTTTGGGTCTCGATATTTCAAAAAGAGCTGATCAATTCAAGGAAGTGTAAAGTATAAACATCCACGTGCCTTGGTCGTAGTATTTGCGACAACCAAAATAATAATCATTTAAAGCTATGCAGGTCTGCAGTGTTTGTCGGGAGCAGACACCAAAATACCGATGCCCGGTTTGTAAAATCAGATAGTAAGTACGTTGTTGTTTGTGCCTTTTAACATCAATCTAAATCTACAGACATGAGAAAACCTTTGCTAGCTCTTGGCATTTTATTGCCCATAACGGGATAGTAAATGTTTACAAATAATTAAATATCCGTATTTGTTTCTTTTTCTTTTTAGTTGTTCACTCATTTGCTACAAGAAACACAAAGGTATGTTGACATCTTCAGTTGCTATTAGCTCAGATGTTTTCTATGCAACTTAGTAAGATAGCTATGCAGCGAAGCATCGCTATTAATACTTTTTAAGCATGGATTTTTAGAACATTCCATCGTCAATGACAAATTTAGCACTGTCTTCAACAATGTCAAAGTTACTAATGCGACAAACTTCATTGTAACGTGTGCGCGGTGAATCGGCGTGGCAAATCAACTTTATTATGCCGAATAGAATTGGCCAACTATTATTTATTGGCTACGTTAATAGTTCCTCTGCGATGTAGAATATTACTAGTCACTGGCATTTTAGTCTCAGAAGCATAGTTTAGGCACATCGAATCGATGTTAGGTGGAGCTCAAATCTGTCTGATGAACACGTGGCTCTGTCGAAAAGTAGGTTTTGGCCCAGTTTTGCAAGTCCACCTGGGCTATGGCTGGTTAAATACTGTGCCAGATAAGAAGGGAATGTGGGGACACATACAGACGCTGCGAATGACCGTAAGCAGATCAGTTTAGAGGCTTATATATATGTGTGTGGGATGCAAGGTGCCAGTGGAGACGGACAGAGAAAGGCTCGGTGTTAACATTTAATTATCCTTGATGTATATTTACTTTACTCCTGAATGCATCATGGATGAGTTGATGCGAAAACTCTTGTGATAATCAGGATGTCATGTGCTCAGTTATACATGCCCTGATTGTACGTGAATATACGGGACCTCTTTTATTTGGTCATGCAAACATTTTTCTTTTTAGAATGCGGAGATGATTATTTTCGTAAATGTTAAAACAAACCAATTTACACAGATAATTGCCTGTGTGTGGAACAGCCCCCTCCCCCAGCGAAACCAGATGTGAACAGGATACAGAGTAGTGGTAAGTCGACTTGATGATCCCAGTTACGCCTGCTACTAAAGGGTGATCGGTTGGTCAGTAACCCCCACGCTTTCTTACAGGAGACCAGATTGTGGAGGAACCACTTGGTGAAGAGGATGAGTCTGACAGAGTCCCATATCATAAATTGCAACAATTGGGTAATTATTAAAATTCTAGGAAGGTTTCTGTGTTAAATTCACTCTTAGTTTTGAAACTAACCTGGTAGCACATTGCTAATTGGTCTGCAAATGAATGGGTATATTCGGATTGACTATTCCCTTAAACCGTTTTCAGTAACTGGGGAATTCAGGAGTGATTACTCTTCTGCATTTCACACAGGTGGATCGCAGGACCTCCGAGCCCTGTTGCGTAATCCGCACCTCCGACAGCTGCTCCTCACTGTGGACAAAGCAGAGAATAAAGCCGAGATAATGAAAGTTATGATGCAGGAGCCTCTGTTTGTGGAGGTGGCAGATCAATGCTTGAAACTTGTAGAGCCCGTGGAGGAAGAGGACATTGGAACCATGGATTAGATTTCATTAGTTCATCATAGTGTACAAGGGAGCGTTTCCGTTTTTTGTAAATAGCTTTAATGTCAGTTGTGTATGATTTGTGTTGCATTGTTTACGTTGATATTAAATTTGAATTTTTTTTTAAAATGGCATTGTTTGTGACATTTTGTAATTGCATGTGAAAACCTTTTTAACTGGCTATATGTAATCTTAAATTTACTGAAGATAAATTGATACAGAAGATAAATTGATAGTATGGTGGTTAGTTTAATTTTTCACAATGTTGTTCAGAAATTATCAACAACTGAACCAACGTTAACTGGAGAGCTTATGAGTTAAGAACTTTCACCATAAAAGAGATATCTTTACCTTATCGCTCACACTTTAGGCATGCAAGTGCAAGGCATGTAACTTTGGTATAAGCTTTGCTAGAACTTATACCAAAGTTACATAGTTGTAGGTCAATATGTAACACCACCTACTAAGGCTTATGTAGATGAGTGGTTTTCTACAGACAATGGTATTAAATTAAGGTTATTGTTGGCTTCAATTGATGGCGTCACATAACATTAATAAAGTTATTTAAATAATAAAAAACCACTTTACACAAAAGATAAGTTAATTTATTGCCAGTCATATCATCCCTTGAGCAATTTTATAGGTCCAATCTCATTTAGTTTCGAATGCATAACCATTTCAAATTACATTACAGGGTAACTTTACTAGTCATCAATAAATATTTATAGAAACGACATTCATACAGAATCCTCTTTCACAAAATATGTCAAGCTGTGGAATATAAATTGCATGCGTAGTAATAAAGGTTTTGCAATTTTGGATTCCGTAACATTATCAACAACGCATTATTCAAAATGGCACAATAATGTCTTAGAGAAACAAATTACACATACCCAATCATTCATTAGTGTGACTCCCAGCCAGCAGCAGCCTGGTTGACAGCAATTTGGTCAACCAGAAGGCTAACTCACATGGGTACATTACAATCAGTTTAAACCCTGAAAGCATTTGATCCCTCTTTTCTAAAACTGTCAATTAAACACACCTGTACTGATGTGGTATCAAAAACATATATCCTTTACTTGCAATCTCAGAGTTGCAGAATATTTAAATATATTTACTGAACATTGTTCTAGAACGCACAAGTTGAAAGCAAGTATTTATGAATATTATTTATATTCAGGTACATTAAAAGTCTCAGATACAAAATTATCTTTTGTAGTTAAAAAAAAAAAAAAGTATAGAAAAAATCCCCTATAGGAAGCAGAATTACATAAATATGCAAAAAATACTACTAAAATAAGTAAATATAATTTACATATAAATAGAATGTGTATACTACATTCTCCGGTTTAGACCTGATTGGTGAAGGCACGTTAGTGTTGCTTGCATTGCATACAATCAGCCTGAGATCAAAAGAGTAAATACTGATTTAAAATAATGTTCCACAGTTGCTTGTTTCTAGAAAGGTGCGGTGATTTAAGGAAGGTTCCTTCAAATTTTGGTTAAAAAGTAAAGAACATTGAATCAGGCTTTTTCTAGAAGAATCTGGTTGAAGCCTGTCACGCCACCTCCTTTTTGTCCTGGACAAATGTCAGCGTAAAGAAGTGGAGATCGCTGGAGGTGGAGCTTAATGGACTCCTTGAAAGGGAGGAGGGGAGAGGAAACTGTGGTCAAAACTCCATGATGTAATATCAATAAAATTCACCAAAATCAACTAAAAAGGGTGGCATGGGGAAAAGACCTAGAAATATAAAGGCAAAGTCAAGATTACACTTTATACACTAATGAGCGTATGAATTAGAGATGGCAAAGTCAAGATTACGGTTTACACTTTATATACCAATGAGCGTATTAATTAATAATTGTCAAGATCAAGATTACAGTTTACACTTCATATACTAATGAGCGTATGAATTGGAGAACTTTACCGTCACATTTTTTCATAGGTCCACCTTTGGATTATTTTGGGATATGCTTTACCTGGGGCTGAGCCCTGATTGAGGCCACTCCCTGCTCAAACTGGTTGGTCTCCACTTTGTAGTCGCAGCTTGGAAAGGACAACTTGAGACAGGACATCAGGGACACCATCTTCTGGAAAGCATTGGCAGTCACCGCCACCGTGATGATGGGTGCCGAGGCCAGAACCAGGCCAAGGGGCCACGCCCGTACCATCACCGGCTCCTGGAACGAGGAGAGTTGCACGGACCCCCTTTCCCGAATGGTGGGGTCACAGACGTGCAACTCCTCCTTCAGGTCCCCAGCATCATCCAGCTCTGCCTTGGCCAAGGCCTCCATTCCAGCCTATAGCAAGAAGCTCACATGATTGACAAAAAAACGCCGCATAGACAGGGGCCAAGGCCGATGAAAGTAACTGATTAAGAACGGATCTTACGAAGACTTAACTTACCCTCCACCTTTTCCAACATATCTGGATTACAGTGGCAGCCTTCTGCCATCTCAGAACTTCCCTTCTGATTAACCAGGATCGCACAACTAAATGACAATATAACTCATAAGCCAAAGCAGGGAGGCGCACACCAAAGGAAACATTCTACAATACATTTACACAAAAATGTTGCACATGTTGAAATAGTAATACATTAATAAACAAATAATATAGCAAATCCATGTGGTTTTGGGATCGCAGGTGGCTCAGGCTGGGCCCTATCGGCTGAATATCGCAGATTGGAATCCAGCTCACGACAGCTCGTGATTTTATTTTCCATTCTTCAAATGGAAAAATCTCAGGTCTAGTCTTAAGTTTCCATTTACAGCAGTGGACAGTGCTGGTGGCAGGTCATCGCTGTTGGCTTTTTCGCCAGGGATTTACCGGCTTGGATTCGGGTCACGGCGCGGATCCGGGCTTCCCGCTTCCTCCGTAGGCACCGCCGCCAACAGCACTGGATGGAGAAGGCCTGCTGGGCACGGACTCTGTCCCTCTGGTCCTCCAGGAGCTCTAACTGCGGGGCAGAACAAGCAAGTTAACTTGACCAGCTGGACCCTTCAGGTGCATTGGACACATTCCCGGTGGCTATACCTACCATGGTGTTGGTCAAGAACACTTTGGTCTTTCCGCAGTGTACCAGGGAGCTGTGGGCCTTGTTCTCAGGATCAGTGGAACGACCCAGGGGATGACTTTGGAGCACTGCATTAATTATGGAATCCACGGCGGGGGCCAGTTTGTCTCTATGGGTTTCCAATCCTGAGGGAGAGAAAGGGGGTTCAGCTGCGGTAAAAACTAAAAACAAGCAACAGGCAGTGACAATCCTCATTTTCTTTGAGTAGATTTTTACTGATCTCCGTGGCCAGTTTATTAGGTAAACCCACTGGGTCACAGTTCTTGGTGCAACGAACGACCTTTCACTGCTGTAAACAGCCCAGGAGGGCAGCCATTTCTGTGATACTGGATCCGATGTGCCTGGCACCAAACAACAGGCCAAGTTCAAAGTTGCTTAGGTCAATGGTTTTGCCCATTCTAATGTTCAGTCGAGCAGTAAGTAAATACATTGATTTATATAGCAAGCCAAGTGACTACCCGTTTGTAGCAGCAATACATTTTTGTGAACGGGGTGGTTTACCTAATAAACTGCCTACTGAGTGTATACATAAATTCACTAAATGTTCATATATTTACATAGCTCTACAAAAACCCAGGTTCTATCAGCAATATTTGAATCTACTCGCTTGCAATGTTTTTTGTTCATCCATAGATTCTACATGCAGATAACGGGCAGCCACTTCTATCACATATCACACCAGTGTGTAGCACCAAGGAGTAGTGCTTAGATTGGGACCGGGCTCAGGCCCTGACGCCCTTCCAGGATTACAAATGCATCAGATAATGGAGAAAACTTAGATAACATTGGATTTAAATTGCATGTAGGACGAATCCAGAAAACGCGTTTCAATGCAGCAACTGTATTTCATTGGGTGAGAAGTCATTAAGCATGCTTTTTACCTGCCAGGTTTGGTTTAAATGTTGGGTGCATGTAATGTATTTGTAATACCCAATTTAAAAGCTATTTCTTCAATGCCAAATACAGAATGCGAAGAGAAGGGGACAAGGCGAGACTGTAGCATGAGGAGTGAAAGTGGAGAGAGAGAGAAAGAGGTAAATCTGTGAAGACAACAAAAAGTCAACTTTTTTTTTAAAAAGAGCAAGATTGCCTGTCCTGTTTAGGAATAATAATAGAGAAATCATGGAGTCATCCAGTCTGTACAGTTTTCAACCACTATTATGATTGCTGAATCTTTTACAGCCAATTACTCCGTTCCTAGTTCTATATCAAACCTACCGTGATCATCCATTGATAGGGACCAAGTCTTGAACTTAATGATCAGTCCATAACGTTGCACAAAACATAGGTAAGGAATCCTGGATATGGGAGGGAAGGGAAATTTACATTAACGGATACCCTAAATATACAACACATTTCATTTAAATGACACCTGCAAACAACTATCAATACAATATGAACAAATACTGCACATTGGTGGTTAAAACAAGAACAATGAAGCCTTGTAAGTCTTCTTCAGAGGAACCATGCCTGAACATTCCACATACCTGATGGGAAAGCCAGCTGCACTGATGTTAATGGTTTCCACAATACCACAGGCTTCCAGCTGAACAATAACCTGAAACGTAGGATGCAGAAATTTGGAAGACTGTTTGCGGCATTAATGGGAATACTCTGAGCTTAGGAATTGGTTGGCTTTGGCATGGGAAACCGAATGTCGGTTCTAGGATCTCCAGCTGGTTTCAATCATGTATTACTTTGAACAAACATAGATCAGTAACCGACCTGATGTTTCTACATGAATGAGGTTCACACATAAGTACAAAAGATGAATCAAAACTCTTGGGAGTCATTCATGTGTTATTATGTACAGTGTGAAAAGCAATCACTTACTTCCTCTTTCTTGAAGGTCAAAGGTTGGCAGTCTGGGTTGGGCTTGATGCATCTAGTGTAGTGAGGAGTGGTGCTATGCAAAATCTTCATTAAACTATCCAGGGAGTTCTGCAGAAAGACAGGGCAGAATTGCCTTAACACACTGATATCCTGCTGTGTCTGAATTCAATCATATGACAAGTGTGTGACAAGCTGCCATAGTGTATCATAAACTGAAAAGCATATATTACATACTCACATGCCCCAGTAAAGTGGCTTTACTGACCCACTGTTTATAAACAAACTATAGTTGTAGAACTGGTGTAGATCGTTCAAGAAGGCAAACTTAAAAAAAGAAGTCTTCATAGCAATTATTCGGCTATAAATATTATCAATAGGTATAATATTCTACTGTGTTGCATATGGATACCTGACCCAACTGGGTTACACAAACCCAATCACCAAATTTTAAGCTAATATATTCTTCAACCTAAAATGGTACAAAAGCATATATACATATCAAGTGTAACTACTACAACTAAACGAGAGACCCCCCCCCCATCGTGAACGCATTACGCGATTCCAACCTTGAAATTGGAGACCACGGTGACCACTTTGCTGTGCCCCCTGCTACCACTGCCCTCCGTGTCGCCGATGTCAGCAAAGAGGCCGCGGAGCAGGGAACACTGGGACTGCTGGAGCAAACGCAGGAGCTCGGGAGGCACAGGGTCCTACGGCGAAACAGGGACACGTGACGTCGCCAGCCACCAATTCCACGAACGGGCAGGGCCCGCGGAGAGGGGCGGCCCCCTGAGCTGCGCCCTACCTTGTTCTTCTCCGTCATTCCCTGGATCTGGTAGTGGACTTCACCAGCGTAGTGAAACACAGTGAAATGCGGCTGCTTGCTATACTTGTCCCAGCTCATGCAGGCGTTGCCGGAAAGCTCCTTCTCCAGCCGTTCCTTAAACTTCTGGGCGTCCGAGGCACGATTGAGACGACACTCCTGACAAAACGTGAGCGAGAGACGGGTAATTACAATACGACAAGTCTATCACATTTTTAAATCGAGGACGCAATGATATCCTTTTTGCAATTCAGTCAGAGAATAATCATGAGCAAAACTCTAAACATTGCATTGCATTGCAAAGGAGATTTTTTTATCAATAAATTTGAAATAACCAATTATTTTGTGTTTTCTCCCAAATTGGAATGAGCACTTAAGCTAACGCATCTCGGCTCAATGCTATGAATCCCGCCACCAAACACAGGGAGCGGAAGAACAAAACCAGCCATCACTTTCACATTCTGTAGACTACACAGCCCGCACGAGAGGAGGCAAACCCCTCTCGACGGTACTGTCAGCCTGCTGGTGCCCTTGCTAGGGATGATTATGCGCCGCCTCTAGGCTATCCCATGGGCTGGGTTTTATACAAGCTCATCCATCTCAGTCTGCGCTGACCGCATTAACTGACTGAGTCACTCCGGAGGCGAAGCAAACTTCTTAATGTGAAGAAGGCCTTGTTATGCTTTTAGGGCGTGCATCACCTTAACCAGTCAACAATACCTATGAAATCTGCGTAGGATAATTACGCAATTAATATAGTTCAGTCGGAATTTGTCAGACAGTTTTTTATAATAAATATCGGCAATTATTATTTTAATGAATAAGTGAATAAAATATTGTGAATGTCATTTTTTTTTTTTTAAATCAACAATGCGTTTGCCAATATATTCAAAGGCAATTTGTTACCTTCACATTTGACTGTAATTCTGTACATTCAAAACCGTTTCTGACAACATCTTTGTTAATGCCAAAGACCTAACGGACTAAGCAAACTTTAACGACTTTATATGGAAAAACCTCATTGAGCAGAGAGAAGACACTGGTGGGGCTGCCCTCTATAAGATCCAGGCATCTCTGATTGTCCTGGTATTTTATGAAGGACCACTCCAGCCCCTCTGATATATACTCCTCCTATAGCAAAGACAAAGACAAGTGAGCATGATGGGGTTGATATAGACACAGGGTAGGTTTACTCTAATTTACTCTCACTTGGTTGTAACCTGCACACGAAACAATTCCGCACCTGCTGGGCTTTGAGATAATGGGCCACAAAGTGCTGTTGTAACTTCTCGTTGGCGTAGTTGATACACAACTGTTCCAAGCTGTTCACGAGAAAGCACTCAAATCCATAGACATCCAGTAAACCTGCACCAAAACCATCAAAAAAGTGTTTTAGTTTTCCAAAAGGAGAATATATTATTGAGGACATTGATTCATGTACTCCAGTGCATTATGGTCTTGTCAGAAATGTCTCAGATACCTATGAAATTGCACCAGCTGGCTGTATCTGCACAAATGCTTCTGTTGATGAATTCCACCAACCATTCAAAAACCCTGAACGGAGAGGGAAAATACACAGTCGGGTCAAAAGCAGAAATCCACAGCCTATTTTTCTACAGAAACCCACCCTTATGAAATTATGAAGAAAAACACCAATTACAGTATGCAAATATGTATTTTTAAAAGCCTGTTGAATATAAGACTCATAAGAGCTTGAACAAGGCTCGTCACAAGGAAATTCTAAGGGTGAGCTGAAAAAAACTCAATCAAAAAATGTTACAAATTTTGGGTTTGCGACAATAACCAGACTAAATTAATTGTACTGCTGTATCACACAGTGTAATTTTTACATATTCAAGAGCTCTTGCTGGCAAGGTAATATTTTGAACACCTACTGAGCGTAGATGACTTTAGCGAGACAGTCCCTCCTAACGCTACACTCCGTCTGAGAACACGGCTTAAGGAGGACGTTCTGCTTTCCTGCACGCAGGGCCCTCAGCGTTAGACAAGACTGCAGCTCTTCTGCTGGTATTTGGAGCAGCGCTGCTGTCTTCTGCAGAAAATCTAGGGAATAAAACGCAGATAGGTACTAGGGAGACTTTCATATCATCCTTGAAAAAACATGTCCACCACAGAATTTTTCACTAAAATAGCATGGAGCGCCAAGCACAGGTAGTGAGAAAGCAGGAGATTACCTTTGGAATGCTCCTGGAGGTCACAAGGTTGAGATTCATCATTGGCTGGACAGAAGCTCAGGTTGCCAAGCTGGAGCAGGCCTGCTAATATCTGGACCATGCGCAGAGGCAAGAAAAAGGTATACAGCAATTTATCCTTTCCATTTTTAATTTATTTCGAGATTTGAGAAGAAAAAAAAAAAACTCAGGCCTTAAAGGTTTGTCCAATTTTTCAGTTTACCCGGAATATCTGTCCCTGTTTCTCCATGTCAATTCCCAAGTGCCTCATTGCATCAACAGTCTCCTTAAAACAGTCCTCTTTTTTAAAAAAACGAAGAAAAAAAACATTTAGGCCCAAGAAGATTTCTTGACAAATCAATTTTCATTATGCTGTTTTTTTTTGTAAGGCATAAACTAAACTAGTATTTAAACATGTATCCCATTTACTGTTATCATAACTATTTACCAATATTCTTTGCTATTTCTTGCATTTGCAAACTACTGCTCATTCACTGACATATTTGTTTTTTTTTAATGATATACCTTCCAGTGTTTTTTCAGCATTTGGCAACCAGGCGAAGTGCTGGTTATGTGGCATCATCCAGTCCAGTCTCTGGTCCTCAGAGGCTCCCTTCATCATCTAGACACACTCACGTGTGTACACAGACACATACACACAAACACAAACACACACGCACACACAGACACATACACACAAACGCACCCAAACACACATGCACAAACGTGCACACAAAAACAAACAAACAAAAATGAAACTCAGTTCCAAAACTATTAGTTTAGCTTAAAAGCAGAGACAAATGACATATTCTTAGACACTTAAATTCTACTTTTTAAAATGTATCTTCACTTGCCTGATAAAAAATGTGGAAATTTCTTTCATTGGCAGACTTGCAAGCTACCCTGGTCTTTTCTAGGAGATACGTTTGGACAGAGGCCCCAACTAACAGCAGTGATCTTAATGATATAAAAAAAAAACAAAAAAAAAGATTTTAAATGTCAAGTGAGGCACCAACCAATTGTTATAAGATCACTAAAATGAATAATACTGTACTTTTTTTTTTTTTTTAAAGCACCACACCACAATGGTCACTGAATCACCCAACCAGACAGACCTGTCCAGCTGGAGCTGAATGTATTTTCCAAACCGGCTGCTGTTGTTGTTCCGTAACGTGCAGGCATTGCCTGTGGAGGGGGAAAGTTCAGGCTAAGCAGCTAAACCCTCAGCCAGAATGATATGTAGGAGCAGCCTACTCCTGGCTTTCATTCCTCACCAAAGGCTTCCATGATGGGGTTGGAGTCCAGCACCCGCCTCTCTATCCTCTCCACTGTATCCTGGTACTTCACCGAGGAGGACGAAGAAGCGATCGTGGCGTAATATTTCATCAGGCAGCGGGATGTCCACGTCTGGGGAAAAAATGCAACAGAAAACAACAGAAAACAGTCACTTTGATTGATCAGAATTTGGAGCATAGCTGTTAATAAAACAAACAGGAATCATGTGACATACCTTTCCAGCTCCACTCTCCCCGCTGACCACCAGCGACTGGTTTATAGGTTCAACCTGGCCTTTAACGTTTCTGTATGCCTCCTCAGCTACTATGAAGATGTGAGGTTTGAACTCCTGGACAGGAAACAGAAACTCATGGTTCAGTCAGCAGCGGCGTGCACCCAGGGCGTTCCTTGAGCAGAGAGCTTCATACCTGAGGCTGCGGAGCGAAGTGGTACTCCTTCATCACATCCAGAGAGTAGAGGTGAGGAACAGGCTGGAAGGGGTTTAGGGCAACTAAAGTGCAGCCAGCATGGGTGTAAAACACCTTGGCGGAGTACCTTGCCTGCAGGCATTTCAGAACTGCAGGGAAATGCGAATGTGAGAGAAACACATTGGCAAAAACAAGTCAACAACGCTGTTTGCTCTTGAGAGTTGTCTCCATACTCATTTGACAAGTTCATGTTGTCGAGTATAAGTTGGGCGAAAATGAGTTCTGAGTAAACACAAAGTAATTGAGGCAACACTACCTGTAGTGGGCGTCACAGGGTTGACCTTTGTTAAATCATCGTAGGTGTGGAGTTCATCGTCGTTTAACAGGAAAGCTTTAACTTTTCCCTCCAGTGAGGTGTCAAGAGACTGAGATTGAGAATGAAAGCTCTTTTTGTGTCCATTGACCTAAAAAAAACAAACAACCACAAATTCAGAACATTTACATATGGTCAGAGAACCTTCCTACAATATATAATTTTTGAATTCTCTCCCCAATGGAATTGCCAGTTCATCGCAACAAAGCCTGCCACCACATATGGATGTGTGCCACTTCACACACAGCAGGCTACACAAGCTGCAGAAAGGTTCAGTGCTGTTTGTAGGAGGGGTGGTACTGCCAGTCCACAGGCGTCAGTGAAACTGACAGGAGTCGCTGTTTAGTGACGAGTCCAGAGAAACCATGCCGATTCCCACCCAGGCCAGGCAGCACCATGCCAACTTTGCGTTGCCACTATGCTCCTAGGCAAATTAAATTATCTGGATTTGAATCGGTGAGGATCCAGGTCTTCGGGCCCAGGATGAGGGCCTTTATTGAGTCCGGACTTTACTTTCCTGCAATATTAACCAAAAATCCACCAAAGAATCCAAAGCAAGCAAAGAGGGCATAAAATAAAACTCATTTAAATAACTAAAATGGGTGCTCCTCTCCCTTGCACAGTCAAATAAGGAGTTTGAGTTTTAACTTTTCAGTTTAAGCATTAGCCTACATCGGGGTGGACAGTCAAAGCCCTCAAGAGTCATGCAGGCTTTGAAGTTATCATTCAATTAGCTACGCATTTACCCAAACAACAGGTGAGGTGATTTACTATCCAAATAGCAACCTCACCCACTGGGGAGAAGGCAGGTCTGGGCGGAATTTAGGCTATGGGGTGTCGCCCAGGCACAGGTGTGCCACTAATGAAAGGCTCATCATTTCTTCCACTGGGTGCCGGAAGCCAAGACAGAGGATTAAAAACTCTGAGAAAAAAACTTCTATTTTCTAAGTGGGCAAACCGGAGAAGCTGGAGCTCTAGGGAATTCTCTGTTGTTGTTTTGATGTGAACACATCGTCTTGCTGCCTCTATTTTTTACGGTTCAAAAACAGTCCGCAGACCAAGGCAATTCTCCTTCCGTGTTCTCAGTCTGAGAGGTCATGCCTGTGCATGTCACAGACCTATTTTGTATTTTAATGCTTGCCCTCAATTCTCCTTGAGCAAGTGGCAGATATGGCCCGATTCCACAAAACAAAAAAAACCTTATCTTAAGACTAACACTGCTTACCTCAGGAATATTTCAGTAACACAGGCTATATATCATAAAGAAAAAACTAAGCAAATATAAACTGCGGTAAATACGGGATATTTTTGCACTCTATCTGAAACAAGCTCCTTTCACACATTCAGTCTGAAGACACTGAAGAGGGGGAACCAAATGTGGCCCACAAAAGCTTTTAAAATATAAAAAGATTAAAATATTGTAAATTATATTATACAATTTTTTCTGCTGAACAGATGTATGTTTATGAAAATACATTGGGATACAAAATGGTTAGGATACAAATCTCTCCCTATATTCCTTGAATTTTACATTGATTAAACTGTTTTAGCAGCTAAACACCTTTGAACTCTAAAGTTCTAACTGCATTGGTTGGTTGTTCTATATCTCTACAGGTTGTAACCTGTTAAATAACACTGCTCTTAAATAACACTCCACACCCTCTTGAGGCTGAAATTTTCACATGGCAGATTTAGGAATTGTGACCTATGCCGGTTATCTATATATTGCAAACATTACACTTGGTCGTATATATATTTGAATACAGAGTTCCTCGGGTGCAGTTTACAAATCCTGGATTACTCTCATTCGGGCAGACACTGCCTCTGACCTGAAAACCTTTATGGTTTTGCGTCCCCTGGAAGTTAATTGGCCTTCCTAATTCCAAGTAAATATTTGCGAAAGCCGAAGTGTTGATTCGGCATAAAGAACAGTAAATAAAATGAGGATATTCCGATTTTCTGCTCAAATATGTCACCTAGAGTGTCACTATCATTTGTATTCCATCATTGTTACGAAGCAAATACAGGTAATAAAACCTAGGCGAAGTTATGTGGTGGGCAATACATGTGCATGATTTTAATTTCGCCATGAGAGACTTGGACTTAAAATTGGTCAAATATCGTGAGAATATGCAATTGAAAAATAATCTCTGGAGATTATTTTGCATTACAGATACAATTAACCAGATTGATGGAATGGAACTGTGCCTAGCATCGTTTATTCTGAGTGCTCCTCGTAATGTTAATCTGCGGAAATTAGTATGTATCCGTTGTTATTATTAACAACAGCGACTCGGTACACAACCCATCGCAAAACACTGAAGTATACAAAATGATAAACCATACACAGCTGTCATTCAGAGATAGCTTGTTAGACATGTACTGTAAAAAAAAAAGTTTCCGATCATTTAGGAACCTAGGCTAGTAAAATGTCAATAGACTACCTAGCTTTCCAAACATGTGATCAGGGCTGAACACTATAGTTAGCTGGCTAGATATGACACAATACAATTAGAAAACTTAAAAATAGTACGTGTATATAAAAATGAATATAATTATTTATCGACATCGACTAGTAAAATAGCCAGCCACCATTTGAATGCGAAAAATACTTAACTACTAATATTAGTTTAAATATTGGGATCGCGTATTAAAGAAGAGATGTTTTAAAATAATGAAATGCCTATGTTGGTTAGATATCCATTTATTCTAAATAACACGTTTTCAAAAATTAATAGACAACTAAATCACGGTCCAGTACCTTTTCCTGCTGTCCCGTTGGTTGGCGCTTTTCAAAATTCATGGAACCGCCACGGCTCCCGTTTTTATCAAATGGGAAAAATATACAGTTGTTTGCCAGAAACTCGCACTTGTCATCAGCCATTACCTTACTCACTAAAAAGCTATTTACAAACCAGGTATTGTTAAGGAAAAAAAAGTAACTAAACATCCATGGTTACTATTCCCCAAATAAGAGTTAAAGATAGATTAATAAGCAACAACACTCTACAGTGTCATTAACACGCACCCGAAGGGAAGGACAAAAAACATTCTCCCCGCCTCACGAAACCACGCCCACACCGGCGGCTGCATACGTGTGAAACTAGGCCACCAGCTCCAGTCGGGATGAGGAAGAAAAGGTGGCTACGCCCACTTCATTACGTTCTACACACGAACGCCTGATAGAATGCGGAAAAGAAAATAAATAATTGTGACAAACGAGTTGCAGTATGCGTTTGGTTGTGGTTCAGTTTGTTAATCGCTATATTACTCATTTAAATCGTGTAACTACATCAATTACATTTTAATGTTAGGGACACATGTGTAGGGAGTAAACTCGCTAGCTGCTGTTTCTACCCTGTTCTACCGATTGTTTTATTTTGTCGAAGGCACGCTTGCTATGCTACACTCCGCTTTTCTGTCTAGGACACAGTAAACGAGGTAAATTGAGATGGTTATTAGGTCTGTTCCTTCCTAATCATTTTGTAAATCATCAGCTGCTTGCTGCGTTTCCCTTCGTTAATGCCGATAATGACTGTGTATATTCAAAATGATGCTGTTCTTGGAATATCATTGTCCTTTGTCAATAAGATTTAAAAAAAATAATCAGACCATTTGCTTTAATTCTTAAGTCGAATGGTGTGGCTTTCTTTCCAAACTGTATATGACAATATTATATTAAATATTAAATATATGTATGAATCAGGGTGGTTCTTTTATTATTGTTTTAACCTATTAAATTAATTCATATTGAATCGCCATTCAAGTGCTTTATTTGGGATTTCATTATTATATTTTAATTCATGTCTATTCATATTTTTATTAATTTGTGTCTGTACTCTTTTGCTATATCTGTTATCCAGATTATTCCTGTTTAAATAGCAACTGTACACATGGTCATATGTATTTAAGCACCAATTAATAATTTCATCAGAGGATAATCATTTTGATTTTGTGTGTGCATTCCATTTCAGCCAAGTAATCCTGGACTGAAAACAAAATGTCTCAGAGAGAACTTAAAGAGGCGTTTATCAGCAACCTGAACGGGACAAGCATCTGGGAGGTCTCCCTGGGCTCCTTTCTTGCTCCTCTGTGTTTGATAAGCAGAGGAGCGATTCTGGTTCTCTATTACCTCGGTAAGGGTGTGCTTCCACTTCCCTGGAAGGTTCACCTCCTAATAGACTTCACCATGGTGATACTGCCGCTTGTCCTGTCTTGTACGATACTGAGTGACATCCTTCACCTTGTCATTATAAGTCTGGCAGCCATCAACGGCAGCTTGGTGTACTATGTTTACCACAATAGAAAGAACATTGCTCGAATGCCTTTACAGGACGTGATGCAGAGTTTTTTCAGAATCAACGTGGAGCCCGGCCGCGTTCCATTTGTGACCATTTTCCGAGTGCTTGTCAACACAAAGACCGCCATAAGCATTCTGGCTGTGGACTTCAGCGTGTTTCCTAGGCGCTACGCAAAAAGCGAAACCTACGGAACGGGGGTCATGGACTTTGGTGTCGGAGCCTATATTTTAGCAAATTCTTTGGTCTGTCCTGAGGCACGGAGAAAAGAGACACGTGCTCCTAGGTTAAATTACGTCATTAAGCAGCTTTTCTCTGTTTGGCCCTTAGTTGTGCTTGGAATGGCAAGGCTGATCAGTGTCAAAGTAACAGGTTACCATGAGCATGTGTCAGAGTATGGGGTGCACTGGAATTTCTTTTTCACCCTGGCTATAGTAAGAGTTGTTGCCTCTCTGCTTTTGGTTATATTCCCTGTCAACAGGTCATGGCTTTTAGCTCTCACCATTGGAGGGCTTTATCAGATTGCACTTGAGACGACGGAATTAAAATCCTTCATTCTGCAGGACGGTGAAAGAACTGGAGGATTTTTAAGTGCCAACAAAGAGGGAGTATTTTCAGTTACTGGTTATATAGCCATCTATATGGCTGGGGTTCAGGTAGGACTTTACGTGATGCAAACAAGAACAGTGCTTAAGGACTGGATAAAAGCACTCTCTAATCTGTTGTTAGGAAGCTGTGGATTGTGGGCAGCCTTGTATGTTTGTCAGACATTTGTAGAACCAGTGTCACGCAGGATGGCAAATCTTTCATTTTGCCTCTGGACCATAGCCCAGTCACTATTTTTTATGTCCTGTTTAGGCATTGCAGATATTGTTATAGTTTTTTCCAAAATTTTATCAAATTGTTCCCTGGTATCCTCCTCGTGGAATACATTACAGAATCACAGCTATAAAGGTATGTCAGTTGAAGGAAAAATGAAGGAGAAAATTGAGGGGTTATGTCTCATTCAAGCTATAAACAGAAATCAGCTGTTATTTTTCATTTTGGCAAATGTTATGACTGGTTTAACCAATGTACTAGTAGATACTGTCAATAGCAGTGATTTAATTTCAGTGTGTATACTGCTTCTGTACATGTTTACTAATAGTTTTATAATATATATTTTGCACCTCAAAGAAATTTCTGTGAAGTTCTGGTAAGAATTGTAAATATAGGAGCATGTGTGAAATACAACTAATGGCTTGTAACTGGGTCTTCAGATGGAAATTAAATAAATATGAATTCCTTGTTTCATTTCATCGTATTAATTTGGTATTTATACAGAACTCAGTTGCATGTTATAATGGCCAACAGCTTTATTCAATTAACTGATATAATCCAATAGTCAAGGGATACATTAAATGTTTTATGCCACCCAAATGGTTTTTAAAAATAGAATGCAAAACATAGCCGATGACAAAATAAACTCCCATCCCACAGGTTTTAGAACTAGCCCACCAATCCCCCAATAGTAAATGTTAAGAAATGTTTGTGTAATGTGTACTCCATTACAAACAGCATGACCCTTATAGCAACGTTATATAAACTTTTATGAATAAAAAAGAAATGGGCAGATTTGTTTTCGTTGTTTTTCAACTATTACAAATATTTTTAAAATGATTTTTTTGCCATTTTCATTTATATTTATTTACCCATTACCATTTAATGAAATTATTTTTATTTTTTATTTTAAAGACAGCAGATGTTTCTCTGAAAGGTTTCTTATAGTTGTTTTATTATTATTATTATTTAGGAAAATAAGCAATTCATATATAAAAAGGGTATTCTCAAATGAGACCAGCTTAAAACATGTATGGTCACTGAGAAACTCATTACCATTGTTAGCTCTATAAATGTAAAGGACAGGAGTTTACATGGGACCTCACATACATTTGAAAAATCTGTTTTGAATTTCCCACGCCGAAAGTGTGAGCCTTCGTGTTCAACAAGTAGCAGTTAAGATATCACCTTTCCCTTTTTATGAGCCCGGATCTACTTTTCTGCAACGTCTTTGAGGTCAAAGGTTACATTAAGATCCCGCCGCCTCATCTGCCATATAGCGCTTGTTTGTTTTTATATAAAAAGGCATTTTTCAGAGTCGGGTATGTATTAGTTATTGTTTCATTCTTACTTATAAATATACTGCTGAAGTTAAATATACTCAAAAAAAATTTTAAGCAAAATTTTGAATGAACATTCGTCCAACTAGCTATGCCAGTAAAGTAAAATAGCAATTGTCGTTACGGTTGTTGCGGAGAAACACGGAGAGTTGTCAATGTCAGTCGGTTTGAAGCTTCTAAGCTTCGAATATTTCTGGGATTGGTTGAAGAGACACGTTAAATACGCGCGGCACTGGGATTATTTATAGTTTTGGTAATATTTCAATCGTTTGTTATTTTTGTATTAGCTATGGTTGTAAAAACGTATAGCTAACTGACCTAAAAAGATCGTACGTAAGTAACGAACGCAATATTCCGACTGTTTCTCTTTTGCGAGTCTGTCTCTCGATTAAGTTTTGCAATTTATAAGTACAACACTAGTTAACATGAGTGATATTTAGGTAGCTCTCTTTTATGTTAATTGACCTCTTGCAAGTCTTGCCATAATTACAAATACATGTAAAACATACCTGTATGTGCTGTTGCTGTAGTTAGCTTGTTAGCCTTGGATCTGTTACTTACAATGACTATTTTGAGAGGACATTTGTGTAGATCACTAACAGCTAGCTATGTATACAAGCAGGGTTATTAGGTAAGGACCGAATTTATGGTTATATCATTAGAAAAGCCTTGTCTTTGCCGTAAAAGTCGGGTAGTTATCTGACTATTGGGTCAATATGTATATTTTACCACCGAAGCGGTACTGTCATTAGGCATAAGTTGGTAGAATTGTCAACTTGGATTTAATTAAGTTTGCGTTAAATGTTAACTGTGTTTACCATTAATCTGTACTATAATATATCAAATCTAGCTACGTCAGAATCATATTACAGAATTAAATTACCCAATTGAATGTTGTGAAATTATATATGGTGAAACTGCGGCTGTTAGACCCAGGCTCTCTCCTCCGTGTACAGTCAGAAGGACTCCAACAGAAGCGTGAGGAAGACATGGCACGTCTGGTGGCCGTTTGCAGGGACGGGGAGGAAGATTTCCCCTTCCAAGCAAGACAGATTCCCCTTTACATTGATGACACGCTCACGGTGAGTAAATTAACAGTGGTGGAAGTCTAAGTGTTGGCAGACCTTGTAAACTTTAGTGTTTGCGTTTATGCGTTCCGAAGGTACGGCTAACCAGGAAGCTCGGGATAAATAACCTGTCCCGAAGCAAAATCACTAGGCCTCTCCGCTAGCTAGCCGTACAGCCGGCTAGCCAGCTAAGTCAACAGACCGAGCTGCGACGTGCATGAAATGACAACCTTTCGTCTAGACATGGTTTAATAAAATGCTGTAATGCACATGGTTTATAGTTTCTGTGAAATAACAAGTTTTAACCACCACGATGTAAAAAAATCGGGTTATGTGGTTGCTAGGTACAACTAACTCGGCTGTATATTGTCTTATTTGGGGCCTTATTTTAAGTCCACTGGAAATTCTACGTGTAGTTAAACCAGTTACGTGTCATTTGGCTGCGTTTTTATAGCTACATTACGACCTATATATTTCATGTCCTGTTAATTCGACCGAAAAGGGTGTCCTAATCTAGGGTGTGTTCAGACTGTATGTCTTGTTAAAGACAATGTATGAACTTGGCTGACTGGCTAGCTATATTGGGGATTGGAGATTTCAGAAGAACCATTGTCAGCTAATGACGTATCCCATTTTTATTTTTTCTTCAAGATTTATGTCGAAATCTTAATGTAGAAAACTAAAATGCTCATCTTACCTTTACTTGATTGGGTTATTCTAATTGTGCTGTTTTGTCTGGAGGTTTAGGGCTTTTTTTAAACATGATAATCAGAAGTGTTATCAGTAAAAGTGGTACAGGTATATGCATCTAGCCGGAAGGACTGAGCTCAGCGCTCACCAGTTTATTAGAGGGTTGCACCTGTTCTTGTATTTAATTAGATATGAATGCAAATGTAAATCGGTGGTCTTTTTATCAACTTTGGTTGTCAGTAGATATCAGTAGATTTAACGTATTTAAGATTCTGTTCATTTAAAGCCAGCATTTAGTTAGGTCACCAGAGACCAGAGATCTACTTTATAATAGCTTAGAGTATACATGTTAATGTGGGGGGTAAATTATTGCCTTCACCTTTTTCAGATGGTGATGGAATTTTCTGACAATGTGCTGAACCTTGAAAGTCATCAAGTAAACAGTTCACAAATTAAACAGTTCATTCAGGTAAGAATGTAGTGTGCTAAGATGTATATCTGACTAAATATATTACTGTAGGGGGGGAAAAAGGTCACATGACAAAGGGTTAAAGTTGAGCCTCTTCTACAGGGGGATGCAGTGGTGGAGTGTTTTAAAATCAGAGCTTTGTTGAGGTGCTGAAAGTGGGTGAAAGATGGTGCAGTTCTAACAACAAACAGCTGGTGGGGAGGGGACAAAAGAGTGGAGCAGTGTTTGAAGAAGTTAGAATAGGGCATGTGATTGTGAAACCTTAAGCTGGAATCGCATCTGTGTGGCTGTGAAGAAGGAGTTCTGAATACTTCAAATTTTTATCCTACATTTGGATATTAATGTTCTATGTATTTAACTTTGTAATGTATAAGAAGTATTGTGAAGACGCAAATTGACGTGTTTATGAACAGGTTCCTGGAATACCTGCATGAACCTTTTCTATTTATGTAATTTTGATAAAGCATTTGGGATGATGGCAAGTTGTTACTTCAAAATATATCATGATATACAGTACAATTTTTATGGTATAAAAGAATATGTTCTCATAAGATAAAGATTGTACTAAAATATCTAATAATACTTTGATTCCAGTTATTAATCGGCTGTTTCCAAATGACACTACATAAGTCTGCAATAACCAAAATGGAGAAAAGTAGCAACGAATGTTTGTGACGTCTCTCTTGGCAGTATCACAGCATGCTAAAGCAGCAGGATCTCAATGTTGCCATGATGGTGACATCAAGAGAGGTCTTCAGTGCACTGTCCCAGCTAGTGCCGTGTGTGGGATGTCGACGCAGCGTGGAGCGCCTCTTTTCACAGCTAGTGGAGTCGGGGAACCCAGCCCTCGAGCCCCTGGCAGTGGGTTCCACCGGAGTGCTGTCTGTCACCAGAGCCTGCATGGCCGATTCCAAAAAACTCTATACGCTCTTCTATGTGCATGGGTGAGAGCCTTGTTTTTCTATTTATATGAAGAATATGCAGCTAGATGGCAAAAATAATTTGAAGGGATTACAAATTAAAGTAAATAAGTTGCTGTTCTTCAGTGATGTTAATAAAATATCAAGGGACTTTAAACAATGGTGTTTGCCATTTTAAAATAATTGGTGTACTAGTTAGAATTTCCATTCCATTTTTGTTCTCTAGGTCGAAGTTGAACGACATGATTGATGCCATTCCTAAAAGCAAAAAGAACAAGCGCTGCCAGTTACACTCCTTAGATACACACAAACCAAAGCCCCTGGGGTGAGTCATCTCTGATGTTTCTGTCGTAATCTGCACGTTGGCAACAAACGTTGGGCATTTTCTCAGTTTTACATGCAAGTACAGAAAAGATACTTGTGTTTTATTATTACAATTCCACTGTAAATGTAATGTAAATGTTTCTATAAGAATCATTAAAAAGATTCTGTTGGATGTTTAATTTCTTTGAACCTTGGAGGAGGAAGCACAGAGAGAGTTCTAGATAGAAATAGAGATAGATGCTGTGGAGGAGTTCAGGAGGAAGTCAGCTGTAGAATCCTTTTTTACTTTAGAGCTTCTCAGACTCGCATCAGGTAGGTTATGAATAGTTGTTTTGTTGGTTGTTTCTTGTGGGTGTTTAACAGTAAGTTGTCTGTTACAGGTATAATTTATTAGTGTTTAATAGTTTGTCATTGACGCCTGTCATAAAGGCCTGTGTCATTTGTCAAAACATTTTTTTAGTGGCATCTAATTTTTAATTATTGCCTCCTGAAGAAGTGAATTTATGAAGCCAGTTGTTTACAAAGCTTTTTCTTGCAGGGGCAGTTGGATGGATGTGTGGGAGCTCATGTCTCAGGAATGCAGAGATGAAGTTGTTTTGATTGACAGCGCCTGCCTTTTAGAAACTCTTGAAACGTATTTACGTAAACATCGGTAAGGTTTCCCCAGACTGGAAATTCTCTGCGTTGCCTTACATTTAAGCTTTTGCCTCCCACGTTGAATAGCATATTTTTTCTTTATTTCTCTTATTTGCATATAGTCACAGATTGAATTGAATTGTGTTCATTTTAATTTTCAAACTCCGTCTTTTAATTGCAGCTGTGGAAAGACCCTACCTTTCTTACTGGGACTTACACAGCCTCCAATCTATCTAGTTTTTAAAAACTATTAGTAATTTAAACTGTCCCAGAATTATATTCCTCTTGAATGGCATTAACAGTATTACAGAGCGATTACCAACATTTAAAATAACCCTGTTACGTCAAGCGTTGTTGTTTGCGTTATAACTTGTTGTTTTTACGCCCCTCAGGTTTTGCACTGACTGCAAGAACAAGGTACTAAGGGCGTACAACATTCTGATTGGGGAGCTAGACTGCAGCAAAGAGAAGGGTTACTGCGCAGCTCTGTACGAGGGGCTGCGGTGCTGCCCCCATGAGCGGCACATACACGTGTGCTGTGAAACGGACTTCATTGCCCATCTCCTTGGTCGAGCTGAGCCCGAGTTTGCTGGAGGGTATGAGTATGTAGTTTGCTAGAATGGGTTATCTAGCGCTTTTTGTTGGCTTCTTCGTTCTTTCTGCAATCTTTCCTTGGCTGGTTTTAAATGAATAAGGATTGCCTTCCGCACGCATATGTGTTTTGTCTTTAGTTTGTATTAGGGAAGCCTCATTTATATTGTAAAAATAATTCTCTGCTGCTGGTATGTCATCTAGATAACTTTCATTGTTCTGAATTGAATATTCACTTTTTTTTTGTGTTTACAACTTTGTGCTTGTTTAATTGCAATGTTATAGTTTTCAAATGAATGTATTTGTTGGTATAGTTCTGTTATTGAAAGATTAAATTACATTTGAAAATTAATTTATATTCTGAATTATAGAAAATATTTACTTTTACTCCATGGTATACTGAACAATTTTTAAATGATGATTATTTTAAAATAAACACGATTAAGCATGTTTTGAAAGTTTGTAGGCCTTGTATAAACGGCTTATCGTCTTCTGTTTATAAGTATGTGGAGTTGAGAGGTTTGGGCAGAATTGTTTTGATGTATTCAGTGCAATGTATCTTTTAATATGGATTTTACAATGCTGTTTTTGTAATATGAACAAATATTTTTGTCATGATTTGTATTGGGCCCAAAAGCAAAATATAACTTAATGGCATGCATGATGCTGAATACCTGAAGATGTACATATGCCTAACGGCATCAATTATTTGAATGGTAAAGGTTCTTTTCAAATTGATGTACTTTTTTTGTTCTTTTCTAGGCGCAGAGAGAGGCATGCAAAAACCATCGACATTGCTCAAGAGGAAGTTCTGACATGTTTAGGCATCCACCTGTATGAGCGTCTGCATAGAATCTGGCAGAAATTAAGGGCTGAGGAGCAAACCTGGCAAATGCTCTTCTATCTTGGCGTTGATGCGTTACGCAAAAGTTTTGAGGTGCGTATAAAGATTTGATTTAAGTTTTGATTACAGTACAGACTTTTTGGGTAAATTGTTATTAAATAAGCAGATGCAGTATTCTGAAGAAATCTGTAGAAATATTGATGATAAAGTATTGAATGCAGTATGGTGTTTGCAGATGGCCGTGGAGAAAGTGCAGGGATTCAGTCGTCTGGAGCAGCTATGCGAGGAGCTGTCAGAGGAGGAGAGGGTCCGCGAGCTGAAGCAGGAGAAGAAGCGTCAGAAACGCAAAAACAGGCGCAAGAACAAGTGCGGCTTCCACACGCCTGGGACGGAGGCCGAGGACAAGGAGGAGGGCCTCCACCCGGTATTCACATTCACCATTCACTGTCCTCCCCTATCTGGAGGAAAATCATTCGTATCATATGGAAGTATGGAGTCAAAATCATTATGAAAAAAGAATATCTTACCCCAAATGGGTGTTCTTTGGGAATTGCACAAATTCCTTAGCTGCATTAAAAAAAGATTTATACCATACCAAAACTCCCAAGGCCATTCCTATGGGCAATTCCATAAGTTTAAAAAGCCTTTATTATAATTGCCATAGTCAAAATTATTTTGGACAATCTAGTTAAATGTCACAAAAAGGCTGCACAAGCCTTGATCACACCATAGCCAAACGAAAACGATTTACACACATTTTTACCGATGACCCCCTTAATGGT
Organism: Hiodon alosoides; assembly: GCA_025775065.1. NCBI lineage: Eukaryota > Metazoa > Chordata > Actinopteri > Hiodontiformes > Hiodontidae > Hiodon > Hiodon alosoides. The sequence goes on along the minus strand of JAOYSI010007617.1, from coordinate 14,070 downwards.
AGTCTTTTAAAATTTTGTATATTTAATATGCAACTATTAAAATGTAAGTATCAATAGTTAATTTGATTTTTGTGATATTGTCAAGATGACTATTGGGTGTCCTGAAGTATTTATTTTAATTTGGACAGTTTAATGCCTTTCTGTTCTTTAATGCGGTTTGTTACGTGAAAGTTGTACTTATTTCCTGTGGGTGGAAAACCTATATTGATGACACTGTATAAAGCGCCCCCCCCTCCTGTGCTTAATGTTCCTCTGTTCTTGTATTTCAGGTTTCTTCAGAGTCCATTGAGAATGGTTGTAAAGCTTGTGGAAGTTCAGAAGCCTCAAGTGGCTGTGTGGAAGTCATCGTCACCAATGACGCGGTGTCCTGCAGCTGCCCTGACAATGCAATGCTGGGCTCGCCTAAAGCTAAGAAAGGTCAGTCTACAGGAAGTAGACTACAGGAACACATGCACAATGTTTTAATTCTCTTTTTTTGTTTTTTTTTTCTTTCTTCCTGCTGAGAACCAAACCTAATATCAGACCTAGTCAAATTCATTCTTCATTATCAGAATTGCATATCTACTTTTTATTGGCCTATTTTGAGATTGCTTTTTAACTTTGTACTCATTAAACTTTAGTCATTAATATAATTTGGCTTGATTTAAATTTTAAACTAGATTATTATCGAGAGTCCTAGAGCCCTATTAATATTTCTGTGTATTTTGAGGTTTGTTATTACTATTGTTTAATATTTACTTTTTGGTCTTAAATGGGTCAGTGCCTTGAGGTTCGAGGTGTAAATTGTTGAAGGCTAAAAAAATTACTTGGTTAGGAAAACATCAATGTCTGTGCTTTTAAAGTTTTTCAGTTTAAACTGGGTATTCAGTCATGATTTTGAATCAAGCTCATGCTTCAGTTATGCAGTTTGAATTTTAGTGAAGCTCTTTCTTTGAGCCTTGCCACTGACTGCACATGAGAATTTCCAAAGGTCACAAACATTATGTGTAATCAAATATGATGAACGTGTCTAAATGGTGTTAATTATTTTACGATTAGCTAACATTCAAAGTAATGATGCCGTCCGCGAAATCTCTTATGACAAGTAGTTGATGTACCCTGTACCTTCAGGGTGGCGTGACGCACAGGTCAGTTAGGAGGAAATGGATCTAGATTCATTTAAAATGTTTAGTAGTGGGTGCTGTGATCTTGCTGGTTAGATAAAGTATAAGTGTTTTTGAGCCCTTAACTATTGCTTGTAAGTTCACTTTTATACTTGATGTCCTGTGCAACCTTCAGGTTTGTCACCACACAGCAATGGAAGTGACTGTGGCTATTCCTCAAGCATGGAGGGTAGTGAGACAGGTTCTCGGGAGGGCTCTGATGTTGCATGCACTGAAGGCATCTGCAACCACGATGAAGCAGGTTTGTTCTGCCTGAAGGTGTATTTTTATATTGCAGCTTAATTATAATTTACTTGAATAATTACATTTTTACCCTTTTTCAAGAAGGTGATTACCCTTGCGGTCATCGCTGCCTTGAAGACAAGGAAGAGGATGGTATTGACAGTTGTGTAGAGTGCTGGGCCATCTCGGAGGAGAACACAAAGGGCAAAAATAAAAAGAAGAAGAAAAAGAACAAAGGTTTAGGTAATGAGCAGGTAAGGTGGTTTTATTTATTTAGGTTTAGCAGCATTCCGGCCTGGCCGGAGCTGATATTGTACATGGTTAATTGATTAAATAAACTTTGTTTCGGCAGGCTCATAAGGGCAACATTGGCTGTGTGGCGGATGCAAACAGAAGGGGAGCTGCTGGTAACATGCACGCTGCGTCACTCACCTGCAGAGCCAAAGAAATGTGTGCAAAATTATGCTGTGAGACCTTTGCAAGCATTGCCCTTCAGTTGCCTTGGGCAGAACATCGAAAGTCTATGAACTACTTTTCTGGGCCACATGAAAAAGTAGTTCATGGTTCATGTGCACGTTGGGACAGTAGCACAAAGAGTTTAATGGAACTACTTGTAAGTATAAATCGAACTAACTTTTTACCCTAAATTCTATTTCATTTCATTTCAGATTTGCAATGTGAAATGACTTGCTTGTGTAAACTATTGGTTAGCTAGGTTTTCTAAATGTTTCTTAAATCACAGATTTCTGCTAAGTGCATTCAGCTTCACTCTCTTAAAATGACAGCATTGTAATTAATGTGTCTTTTTTTTCCTGCACACTTGTTTTTGTTTCTGCTTTAAAAAAAAATGATTTTACTTTATTTTTATCCTGAAACTCTGTAAAATACTCATTGGCAAGCCTCCCTAGTGGCTCAGTCGATAAAGGGGCTTGCCCAAGCTCAAACTGAGCCCAATGAGCTGGATTTAGCGGGTTCTAATCCAGCTCTTATTTGCCAGTTGTGATGCGAAGAGCACGGTGGCATTTTGCTGCAGGGGCTGGGGCAGTTGGAGATGGGTTGCCTCTAACTAACCCCTCCTCCAATTGGCACTGAACCTCTATGTAGCCTGAGATTGTAAAAAAGGCAGGTGGCTCGAAGGTAATTGGATTGGAGGAGACTCCCTCCCCCTCCACGTGTGATAGTAGGGTTTTTGATTATGAGCTGAGATGCATTAGCACAATTGGAAATCTCAAATTGAGGTGGGGGGGATTATTTGCGATTCCAAATTATAAATAAGTATGTGTCTTCATATCTTTTATGATTGTGTATTGGTTATGCAGTTTATATTCTATTTAAGAAAATGTTTTAAGAATAATGGTAATTGGGCTATTCAACTGTCATGCACCATAAGATGTAATACATGGTATGTCTAGATAATGGTAGTTAATACTTAATATGCCATTATTCCATGTTAATTGACAACTTAAATTGTTTTTTTACATTTTTAAGGTGCATATGTTATAAAATTACTGAACTCTGCTGTTGACATATGGCTTGAATATGGTTTGGGAATTCAAACTCTTTCACTCCTGAGAGATACAGCAAGAAAAAGCCCTCTTCTAGACTAAGAATTATTAATCGTTGATGGTTCATAAATGTATTATTCAGGAAAATGGCTAAGTTTTAAACTTACAAATTATATAATGGCAAGTGTTAATGAATTTGTCATGCAATTTTGACTTAAATGTATAAGTTTCAGGGAGAGTTTTAACTTTTAGCATGGAAACTTGCCAAATATGAAGCAAGGGGGTATTTCTGAATGTTCAAAGAATTAAATTAACTTCTAACTGTGTTGTAGTTCAGACACAAATTACTTTTGATATCTTCTCTTCTGAAACAGGATGAATCTGAAGTAACTTCCGATGAAGAAAACTGTCTAACGCAGGATGAAATCCAGTCGTTTGTCGAAAACAATAAGTTATTCTACAACAACCGAGATCAGTACCGACAGCACCTGAAAGATAAATTCACTAAGTACTGCCACTTAAACGAGCAGAAGAAACCCGTTTGCACTGGGGAGTGGCTGACCACAGCTGGTGTGAACTAGTAACGATAACACAAATCCCTGTCTTTTTATGGAAACGCTCATAATGACCACTGCGCCACCTTTAAAATTTCTAAAAGTACATTTTGGTGTCTTGTTTAATGAATTTTTCGTCAAAAGTAAATGTGTGTTTTCTCTATATTTTCTTTCTTTGCCCCATCCCTTTCCTCAAAGACCTCCATTCTATTTATTTCTGGCATCATTTGTAGGGCTGGTGATGGGGAGCACAATTAATTTGCAAGCTGTGACGTTGGGGTAGATTTGCTAGTCCGTCTAAGGTTTCTTCCACAATCTCTTTGTTTCTCTGACTGTGACACCTCATTTTAGTGGCAAATGTTGTACCGATACATGTGTACAGAGATGAAATTATCTGAATATAAAGATTTTACAGAAAACATCCATTTATAAAAAAGGGTTGGATGAAATGTAAGAGTGCAATGTGCAAAATTTACAAAATAAAGAATATTTATTAATATGCAACAAAGTTATGTACTTCATATGATCTACATGTGCTTAGCCAAAGGGGTCTGTTAAGGACGTTTAAAGCTATTTATCTGACTGGATTAATAAAGGAAAATGGTAAAGAACTTGGTGCATCCTTTGCGACATTCAAATTAATAAATACCTTGTTTTTCCAATATCGTGACATGTAATGCAACGTCGACAGTTATAAAAAGCTTTTAAATTGTGCACTTGCCCTGCTCTGGAAAATTTCTGTAATTTGCAATAGTTATAAGATCAGAAGGAAATAAGAGAAAAGCGCACCTGTTGTATGGGTAGGATTTTAAAGTCGCCACTAGAGAGCGAAACAACACTAATGTGGAGCGAAATTGAAAAGTCGTAAAACGCTATCTAATTTTCAATTTACCAAGAATTTGCTGGATTATTTGCACACACAAAAAAAGACTCGTAACGTGTATTTTCTGAATTTCTATTTCAAGATTTGAAATGAAAACGCATGTTATGAAACCAGGTGATTAGCATGCCATTCCATTTACGTTTTATGTCCTTCGGGGTGTAGTGCTAAGGATTGACTATATTTCGACAATGCCACTAGCTGGTAACACAAACCAATCGGCATTTATGATTTATGTTGCAATTACATCGTAGCTGGGATTTTACGTGTATCTACCTATTATAACCTAAGGAATATGTCATGGAAATCTACACAATTCCTTATATTTTATACATTCTTTATTTAAGCGATTCGTGTCCATTTTAGAATTTCTAAATATATGGTGCTACTTAAAGTTATGTGATTCTTAATAATACCACTTGTGACTAATTTAGATATAAACTATAGCTAAGATAATATATGATTTTTTTATTCGAAATTGTATCAAGAGCCAAGGAACAAACGACATGTTTATCGTGGTTAATGCATGTTAAAGGTTATGGCATATTTAAAAATGTCACTAGCTAATGAAAGAAACCATCAAGCACATCAATTCATATTGGTCGGTGTCGGCATTGTTCACAAATGGTGGTCAGACTGTATTCTTGATGAACTTCCAACATTAGCACAAAGGCACACAAAAAAAAAAAAAACAAGCGGGAGGCAACGTCAACCGAATACATTGCGTTTTGCTTTCATTTAATATTTAATCCGAAGCGCAGGGATTGGGGCTTTCTCAGCGGTGCTTTTTCCTGGATGCTGTGAGAACAGGGTTGGGGAGGGTTGGACAGTGGTACTGCCCGCCCTATATAACCCAAGTGATTGATTTTTTTATGAGACAAAGATAAACGAAATCGCGCTCGTACTACGGTTTTTGCAAAGTTCCGGTTTGTTGTATTCGGTAGAAATGGAACGCTGGAAAGGCAGAGTGGCTCTCGTGACTGGAGCCTCGGTCGGGATTGGAGCGGCTGTAGCTCGGGCTCTTGTCCAACATGGCATGAAGGTGGTCGGCTGCGCTAGGAACGTTGACAAAATAGAGGTGGGTAATTTGTTTTGAACTGACATGAGTACAAGTGTGTAAGATACTACAGTCACTGACAATTTTTGGCCTGTGTTTTCTCAGCAAATCTAATGCATTAGCTTGACTAGTCGTCGTCAGTAGCGGCGGAGTTTCCGTTTATTTCCATTCCAGTATTTCCATACACCTTCTGAACATATGGTTGTACCTTACATGCTGGAGATTAATACTTCTTTAAAATATATCTAATTAATGTTTTATTCTATTTTACTGGTTGGCATGAAAAACCATTATGCTTTTTCATCATGACTTCGAACCCATGATTTAATCCGGCCCATTTTAAATTAATGCTGCTTTTGACGAGCGATTCCAGACATTCAGATTATGGGCTACGCATGGGCACAAAAGTCTTCCTGTTTTTCTAGTTAAGTAGCCAATTCCATAAATTCAAAAATGACTTTAACGTGCATAGTAAGAATCTTTGCAAGTTGCGAAAGCGTGGTTTAGGTATTTATTACTTTGCATTCTCTGTGTGTTTTAAATATAACAGCGATTTGGTTTTAAAATGCTGTGACGTTGTCCGCCTTAAGTATGAATCTGCTCTGTGCAAACCCTACTGTATTAGTTTTTATTGCTTTGGATAAATTGGTAAGGTAAACTTGACACAGATTTTAGACAACACAATGACAGCTGAGGTGAGATAGGCCCAATATAAATATTTGTCCCACATGTTTATCTCCTGACAAGTTTCACACGTCTTTATTTCTTGTGCATTATTTCCACAATAAATTAATTATACCGTGTTGTGACTTGGAAACAGTTTGCTTTTGTTACTATTGTTGTGATTTTAAAATATGTTTTCAATTCAGTGAAATGTGAACAATGCAGACCAAGATGCAACCTTAGGAACGCACATCATTCAGGGCATCGGTTCTGCGGTTGTACCTGGTAAATCATGGGCTCTGCTCAAACATTAACATCCACTGCAGTGTAGATGCCTTTGGCCCTTACTTTAAAAAGTAACATTCTATTACATCATGTATGCTATAGGTAAGGCGCTGATGTGTTAATTAAGTTAAAAGTAACATTCTA
>JAOYSI010007615.1:0-12026 GCA_025775065.1 Hiodon alosoides | reverse complement strand
TCCAGGACCTGTCCCCGCGTTTGACGGGGGAGTAGCTTCTGTCGCCTCTGTCGTCCGTAAGCCCCGGGTTTGCCACAACAGCCATAAGCAGTTATTCCTGCATTGGTTACCATCCGAGACGCAACCGGATTCTTAACGTATTGCGGAACCACCGCGTAAACACAATGTGCTAATTGGCTATTAATTATTAAACGTATTTCCGTCAGCCCTACGAGTATAGCCATTTTTCTGCAGTTCGTGACATGAACTAGTACACAGCAATTGTCTCCGTTTAAAAATAGACTTAGTAAATTAATTTATACAAGTTCTAAATTATACCACTGGTCTAGTTTGATTAAATTAAATTACAGCATCGTTTTAAATATTTGATGGAAACGGGAAACAATGTAGTTCCTAAATGTGATCCTGAACCGCTGAACGTTCTAACAGCCCAGTGGTCCTTTCGTCAGGAGGTGGGACTTAGCCATACCCGGATACAAGCGAATATGATTTCTTGTTTGGAAGGGAAACATTTGGAGTTTACATTGTTTAGGTCGGTGGCTTGGTTTAGAAATTGTGACGAAAACAATAAAAATAGTATAAAAAAATATTTTCTTTATAAAATATATAAGATGGCACTGGTGTGCTCTTTCAATTGCAAATAACCTGCTCAAAAATCACAGAAATACAACCTTATTGGGGAAAGTTGTGTGTTAGCCTGTATTTAGCTGAAAAAGTGACTCTCGTCACCTCGTATTTGGGGTATTGATCATGACGGAAACAAGTAGAAGAATGTCAAAAATTGTTTTGCAGATTACGTGTCAGTTATTATGGGTAAGAAACAAAAATATGTAATTGTTTTGAAGGTGTCTGTTGATAATCATTTCTCAGAAAGCATGTAACATTACTTCGTGTTATGCTGTGTCGTGAAATATGCCATCCATATATATTGTTACATACAATACAGCAAAGAGTATTTTCAAACGTTAATTTAAGCAACTTTGTTTCTTAATCAATTCTAATGTGCTTCTATTTATTAAACATTGAAATACAGTTGTGTTCTAACAAAGTAATATTCAGAGTTTAATCCATGTTTAAGATGTTACTTGAACTGGGAAATGTGTGAACATCGTAAAACACCATTGAAAACTGTCAGTAGGCCTAGTTAATTGTGGACACGCTGCTGAATTCACGTGACTTCGAGGAGAAAATTACCACTATTTTTCACTGTGATATTTTTGGTGGAGAGATGTCCCTAGTTTGTGAAGGATGGAGCATGCGCAATGCACAAAACAAATCGTTAAACTTGTGGAACTTGTCTGTCACGTTGTGAATATTTTTCAGCGTACTATGAACAGCACATTTTTAGTAATCATAAATTATGTTCATACTAAGAATAATTTAACCCGAGACTGCCCGTATAATCGAATTCCTTTAACTATCATCGCACTTTATAAAACTGTATTTAATAGCGTTTTCTTTTTTGTAAGCATCTTATTTTTCATAAAAAGAAAAGTGTATGAAATAATTACGTAAAGTGCAGTTAGTGGGTTCGCTAGCATACTTTTAGTCGGGTATGTAAGTTTTCAACCAATAAGACTTGGAAACCCTACTTCAGTGCAATGCAACTTAGTTTTCTCATTTCCATTTCTTTTCTTGCAGTGCCAAAGGGAAACATGTATGCTACAAAAGGGGAGAAAGACTTGTATAGCCTGCTCATATACCATGTGTTTGCCTCTAATATTGTCTTGTTCTCCATATAGCTTGCTGGGCTAGTGGTGGGTCTCAGTGGCGTGTACCTCCTGCTAAACTTCAAGCAAAGCGGGCTCTTTTTCCAAAATGTCTACATCATCTTCCCTGCCATCCTGGCACTAGTCAGTGCAGCCTTCTTGCTCAGTAGTGGGGGCATTGGCTGCTGGGTGTCTATGAGAGAATCGTCTGGTCTCCAGGCTCTGGTGAGGATTAAGGGATGGTTTGGAATATTGTGTAAAAGAGCAGCATACTGCACAGGATAATTAAATACATCCCTTTGGTGATGGTTAAAAAAAAAAAAAATCTAGCCTGTAGCATCTGAATTTACCAAGCCGAGGGTTCCAGTACATCGGGTCAAAACATGTCACTGATGAAAAATTTAGTTATCTTCTAAAATGCTAATTAATGGCAAACTACAATCTAGACGTAAAACAATTGAATCCAGGTGTTGATAATGTTTTAGATTTAGTGTTGTAAAACATCTAAATTCAGTTGTCTGTTCTGGATGTGACTGTGTTTCCCTTTCACTCCTGCAGTTTGTGTACCTGCTCGTTATTGTGTTTTGCCTCGAGGCCACCGCAGCAGCACTGGCTTATGTGAATGTAGGAAAGGTAATGTAGTCTCTGTTCTCTTAGTTCTGAGTTTAGGATCCAAACTTTTTCTTCACTTAACTGCGTGAGATTTTAAATTTTGTACATCACGCTATTTGTAAGTAATTCTTCGAAACATTTATGGATGTTCGTTTTAATTTGAAATGCCTTTCCTTGTGATGCACATACAGCAGCCTTCTTAGATTTCTGCAGTAGGTGCCATCAATTAGTCTATAGCAAGTAGATTGATTGAATGCACAATGTGTTCGATAATTTTCAACAAAAAAAGCACGCACAGGCATAAAATTTGTGTTCCTCTGTGCATGAATGTCTTTATTTAGATATGACTATGCGACAAAGGATTTATAATTGTCTGTTTTCTACAGGTAGATTCTGAACTTGCACCATTTAGAAATGTGCTTCAGAAGTACACCGGCAACTCTCAGGACCCAGATTCTAAAGCTATGGATGCCGTACAAGAAGAGGTCAGTTGCATATTGAATAAAAGCTGTCCAAAATGTCTTATGTGTTTGATGCATGCATGGTGCATGTTCAGGGAAAATTAAGATTTGAGGCTATGATCTACTTTCAAGTTCAGCCTAAATGTCCTCTCACTCTTTAACTCATTAACTGTTTTTAGGGCACAGACTATTAATACCGGCTTATTTCATTATTTAAAACTTTCTTTGTCGTTCAGAAGGGTGTGTATTAACATATAGACACATTTTAGTCAATTGTAGCACATTAGTTAGATTCTGATGACCGAGGGGCTTAATTGGGTAGCTAGCAAGCCATTATCAAAGACTATACATACAAGTAAACCTGAAATTGTATTGCATTAACCAGCCAGCAATATGTTTTGAGTTCTGTTGATTTTCTTGCAAAGGCTTGTACAAAGGCCAAGAAGTATAAACCAGAATTTGATGTAGTCTCTTATTGATTTTTATGAGTGTGGTATGATACTTATTAGCTATGAAATCCTAATATTAAAAAAAGGCCAGTATCGGCCAGATTTTGGACAGATGTGTGAGAGACTACTGTATTGACAAGGGATGGTGTGCAGAAGTTAACACCCCATTTCTACCATAGAAAGGTGTACTTAATGCCTAATCAGTATATGTGTGGTTATCATCTCAAAATAACTGTTTCTGCAGTTACAGTGCTGTGGACTGCATGACTACAGGGACTGGCTGAGCACCCCCTGGTTTAATCAAACTGGGAAAAATCAAGTGCCACAGAGTTGCTGCAACTCCACCTACCACAGCTGCAATGGCACACTGGACCAACCAAACCTTTTGTATCCTCAGGTACACAATTATATTGCTGAGCACCAAAGACTACAACATGTTTGAGTATGCTGCAGGTGTGAGGTTTACGAAACTGCTGGGTAAACAATTTTAGTTGCCAGAGCAAAAACAATAACATTAGTTTTAAATTATATATTCAAATTGAGTTTATTAATTTCCCGATGCACTGGCGTTCAGCAGTGCTGCAGAATAAATGTATGTAATAGAAAAGATTCTCCCTGGGTCTGTTTGCTATTCATTGTTTCAGTTGGATATCAGAATCGGGTAACTTGAAACTAACTACATGTTTGAAATTGCTTTGCGTTGTCAACAGATGACTCAGTCTTGGCTATATTTGAATCACCTACCTGTGTTGTGCATATCCAGGGCTGCCAGGTGAAGCTAGAGGATGCCATAACTTTTGTTTTACACCTCATCATCTTTTCATCTGCAGCGGTAGCTATTGTACAGGTAGGTGTAAACGCTAATAAAACAACAAATTCGGTGTTGAAGGCTAAAGTGTGAAATTAGGGATCTTTAGTACTGGGCATTCAGATTGTGGCGAAATCCAATGTTCAGTCAAAATACTATTAATATATTTCATTTATGTAATATAAAACAAAGAAATGGGTGCGAAATACAAATTAATAACACCCATTTGATTACAGTCTAAAACAATTTTTCTCAAAAGTTTACTTAATAAAAATGTAAGGATTAAAATGGACAGCTTTGTCTCTTAAAGTCTCCTTTGAGAGAACCTGAATGCGGTCATTATAAGCCAGTGACACATTAACCCCATGATCAGTTCAGGCATTGTTGTCGTTGGGGATGATCTTCAAATGAATAAAATAAGGGCACAAAGAATAGGTGAAATTTCTTCCTAGCTAGTTAACTTCACCCCTGTGTAGTTTAACTATCGGTTCTTTTTTTATTTTTTTTATAATAAAGAATAAACATTGAAATGTGTGTTTGGATGTGTTGTGTACAAATGGATAATGGCCATACTGATTCATCTGTCCTCTTTCCTTGGTCCTAGATTGTGGGGCTGGTCAGTGTGGCCCAGCTGATGAAAGAACAACCTTTGCAAGAGTATCAAATCCTGGACAGAGACACCATAAATTGAAGGAAGGCATGATCTTGATACTTTGCTGCTTTGTTTCTCGTTAATTTTGTTGCCAATATAAACTTTGTTTCCTAAACCTGTTGTCTTATTTATCCTGCACTAAGAATGTTAAAATGCATCATAAGCACATGCATCTTCATGTACATTTATTTAAGAATAAGCAGTTCAATAGGGATGAGATGGTTATAATTTAATGTTTATTGACGGCATTTCTCCACAGCCACGATAACTAATTAATGGATAAAATCAAAACACTTCATTCATTGTTAGAACCGATGGCTATAAAGCAGCAGGCTTCCCGTAGAGATTTTTTTTTAAACTCAGACAACAGGAAAAAATAAACATGTTAGAAGCTGATGCACATAATGGTAAACATTCTTAATTTATTTGTGGTTCTGTGTATATCCAATCGTTTTACATTGTTTATGAACACAACTTGTCTTGTTCTTGCTGTCTTTGGTGTGCATTATGTATGAAATGCTCCACTGAGCTAATGACTACCAGTAAAACATAGCTGTATTATTTAAAAGTAGTAAGATGATATTGAACTTTAAGTTTAAAAAAAAAAAACATTAGTTAACTTACGAACTTACTTTATATAGAAAAACGCACACCCATTACACTCTTATTGTAAAATGTTTACTTTCAAGTTTTGTGAAGTAAAAAGATGAAAATGTTTGTTGTGGAGACTTGATTTAAAAACAAAATGTTTTTATGGTTTAGTTTTATATTTAAAGTAGATTAAATATATGAATTATATTTAGTGCCTAAATAAAAAAATGAAAGGTTAAAAATATGAAGAAGAAAAAAATGTTTTAAAACCTACAATTATCCTTTTTTTTCCAGGTGTTTTATTTATTCTTGTTAATAACAGCTAACAAGTTGAATACTTTAACAACAACAACTATACTTTAACAACAACAACTATTCTACTTTAGTTGAATAGATGCACAAAATAATATCTTGCCACAAAAGAGTGTCTTAGTTTTCCTCAGGTGAAACTGCAGTGTGTAAACACTAACCACCTGATTCTACAGCACTCTGAAGGCCCCGTAGAGCATGGTTTGCATCTCTGATGCACCTACTGCGCGGAACCCATGTGGCTTGGGGTACTTGGGGTATATAATATGAATTTATCTCTGGAGATAATTTTTTTGTCAAGCCTGTTCCTTAACAGAGAACTGCGCCTTAGGGCAAAAACGGAAGAATACAATTCCCCTGCATAACATGCTGCCCCCCCAATAGATAGATCACTGGCTACTCCACTGGCTTCTTAGGGTGCTCTCGCAGCCGTTTACCGTGTTCTATTGGTTGAACGTGGTGGATGCACGGCGTCCTGGGTTTAGGACAAGAGTTGGGTCTTGTAGGGTGTCGATCGGTTATCTCCAAGGACAGGCCCTCTACTGCACAGTAAGTTGAGAGCAATTGCCAGGACATATGCCTGGTATAATTGAGGTCACTTTGCTCATGTGAAGCCAAAAAGCTGTCCTTGTGAAAAATTGGGGAAACTTACTCATTAGTGACGGTTCATATTTCACATTTGAATTTTGGATTATTAGCATAACATTGGTTCACTATAATTTAAATATTAACCATCAGCCTCAAGGGCCGCCTCAGTGGCTCTAAAGAAAAAGAGGCAGATCTAAAATGGCGACCGCATCTAATAAGATTTCATCACGCGTGATTTGGCATACAACTCTGAATTTTAGGGGGTTCTAAACACAAAATAACCACTTAGTGATGGTAAATCATTTTACTTTACTTAAGAGAATCAAAGTTATCGTTATAACCCAACGTTTATAACGTTAACTCCTTACTGCTAACGGTAATAATAATAAAGTTATACCCATACCTTGAAAAAAATATCTATAAAATTGCTTTTATTAACATCAACACGGAGAACTTTGTCACTCATGTCACTCCCAATATGACTGCGACAACATGGTTACACTTACTTATTCACAATTTTTAAATTTGATTTGATTACTTTATTGAAAACAAATCTGTTCATACCTACAGCAGTACGCATTTTCGTATTTTTACCAGCGGAAGAAATGAACAAAAATCCTTTATTATACATCCATTTGAAGAAACTAACATAGGAACATGGTGTTAGTTATGTTACGTAAATAAGACTTTCTTACTAGCTAAATTCCATCATGACGCAGTTTTGAAAATGTAGGTTACAATTTTAATCGACCACGGTATTCCTATTTCGTGTGAAGTGTTATATATTAAAGATATATTATTATATATAATGCCAATGAGACTTTTTTCTGTGGGTATCAAATGTATATTAAATCAACTCAAAACGCTTTATTTGCACAATCAGTGAGATATGTGAGCGAAATTAAAGATAATTCAGTCACAAATCCGCTAATCTGACAGTAAATAGTATTTTTTTATTTTGAGAGATTATCAAATGGTCCAATAGGGTCGTTAGAAGTTCCAACTCTATTTAAGTGTACGTGTGCAATAGCAGTCCTGTCAACCAATAGGTGGGTAGAGTCATACGTAGGTAGCTAGGAATTTATCAAATAATAAAGCGCGAAAGGCGGGGTCGTCTGCAACTCACTTGCGTCTAGTGTCAGGGTTTTTCGGTTTTCCTTGTATGGCTGAAGTCCGTCGTGTTGAGTTAACAGAATCAAAACGTTTGTCCTTGCCGCAGGTCATATCTTAAAAGGAACAGGGGTTAAGGAAGATCAGGTAATTTGTTTAATAATGGTGTTATTTGTCAAGCGAATCATAGTGATAGTGAATCAAACTGAGCAGCAGCCATGCGGATAAGTATAGACGGGGGCCTAACTAGGCCTTAAAAAATTCCCGCCGCTTGCGCGGGGTTTTGATTTCCGTTTGGGGCCGATGCTAAAAGCAATGGTAAATATTAGGAAACATCGGGGATGCAAGGCCTGTGTTTTCTCGTGGTTGTGATTTCAGAGAGCGCTTGTTTTTCTAATACGTCTTGTATTTTCGTGTTTCTTTCTCCACTAGTTTGGCTAAGGTTTTGTTTTACTTGTTTAAACTTTTAGATAGCTAGCATTATAGCTAACAACGTCATGGAGCTTGCTAAATAAATGCATTGGTAGGTATTTTTAACTGCCCGGAAGGATGGAAAAAAACGGGTCATATTAGGTCTTGGTGCATTAATTGTTATACTTACAATAAATACCGGGTCTCATTCAGCACTAAGGAAAAATATGGTTACCTGATTAAGCAGCTGTTATACAACGTGCGTGTAGTATCTAGACAAGAGCTAGTTCTGTTTTCCTGTTGCCATTCCTATAAACATTGATACATTGAACTACAAGAGGCAGTTCTGCTTTATTTTTATCAATATTTTACAGGCTATCCTTGTTAAGTTGTTTAGAATGTATTTTAAATATATGTCGCGGTACAGGTAAATGCGAGGATCTGTGCATTTATTCTTGGTTCCAGACTATTGCTAGCGCGGACGCAGGGGTTTCTTTGTGTTGGTATCAAAGAAAGGGTCGCCTGTGATTTCGAAAGGTAGTTTTTTTTTCCGCATTGTACATTTATTCAAGTATACATTTGTTTCGGTGAGTTAAAGTGCCTTTCTGAATAGAATCTGTTTAGATAGCTATTATTAATTGGTGAGATATACTACGATCAAGGATAATCGAGCGCGGACTATGTTTTAGTAGGGCAAAGCGTTTCGTGGAAAATTGTGTGCAGTGTATTGCGATCTCAGTCAGTGTGCTATCGAGAAGGCTTGTGTGGTACATTTATTAATGTAACGTTATTTGTTTTAAGCAGTCCGGTGAGTTTTGATCTGATCGCCTTCTCAATTAATCATTATGATCTGGAAGTTGGGAAAACTGCTTATTGGGGTTCGTCCAGTTTTTCGGTGCCCGGTTAATAGCGTGTACTTTAGCGTTCCAATTATGCACAGCGGTATTCGTTGAGGTAGGACATTTTACCGAACTGTATTCGCTGCACAAAACCGTCCACATAAATGCCTCGTGTTTGGATCCTAACAAATTAACTTAGCATAGACAAGATGTTAAAAATGCTTCTTAACCAGTCATGAATAGTTCGAGTTCACCGTTTTGGTATAAACTACTTAAAAATGTTAACGGGATCGATTAAAATGCAAAAAAATTCAATGATAAGAATTCGTATTTGCCGTTATTGTTGGAAGTTCATTGATAAAGTTACATTATTTATTCAGAATAGACGCCTTTCTGGGGTTTTTTTTGGGAGACCCATTCTGCGCTCCAAATACAGGAAGTGAAGATTGATATTTATGGTCTTTCTGTGTTCCGAAGCTCATCTTGTATGAGTTTAGCGCTTAAAAAACGGAATCAAAACGAGGTGTTTAAAAATACACGCGGATGGGGGAGCCAGTCCTCGAGACTGATAGTTGTTTTGTTCTCTCCGCAGGTATTTCCTGAAGAAGGCCCAGCAACTTTTCCCGTTTATTTTTATTTTGAAAGCGATACCTTTCAGTTACTACCCCCCTTTTTTGTTGGTCTATTTTTTGTCCTTCGTGTATTTTTATTATCTTATTTTGTTTTTTGGTTCCTTCAGATTCTGGATCTGTGAAGTGTCTACATGGCAGTCAGAAGGGGACACATTAGGTACTTAAAAGTGAGTAGCATATTTCTGTCTCAAAACCGTTTAGCTAGACGCTAGTTATTTCATTATTCAGTACATGCGCGTGGCTTTCTTTATTCAGTTTTTAATGTGCACAGCTTCTAATTCCTTAAGGAGAATCCCAATTTTGACGATTTACCAAATATATTTTTTGGTTGGGAACTTTAAAAAATGAATCTTCTAAAGCAGTTACCAAAAGTCAGCTGCCTCATTTTTTTTTTCAGCTTGAAAGATTCTAGAGAAACCTAATCTTCAAGGCAATGCTTTGTTCAAGCTTGTATCCTGTCTGTGCCATAATGAGTGCAACCTTGTTTACCTTATTTACATCTGACGCAAACCAGCTTTAAGGGTGACTTCCCCAGAACGCACAGCTGTAGAATTTTTTTTTTTCCTTTCTGCGAACCGACTGTATTGTACTGTTTAAATGGGTCTGCTATTTCTACTCTCAACACTTGTTCTTGGGGGAGGAAGACTAGGATATCTAATTTCTCCATAGTCCAAAATTCAAAAAGCAAATGTAATTTTTCACAAGGTATTATTTTGCATGCATTAAAAAACAGCATATTTTATTCATCTAAATATACCCGAATACAGTAACTTGCATGAGTGATAAATCTCTGGGATGTTGGTGCTGCCCAGAAAAAATTTAATTTTGGTGACTTTTTTGTCTATTCCACAAGGGAACTTGTTTAAGTGATTTGTTTTATTGTTGAATCATTAGGCATAAGGGCATAACTACAAATTTATTCAAACAAAGGAGCACCACGCTCCAAAGGCTGATTGCAAATTGATGCGAAAAAGTGTTGCTATTGCAGGTTTGCGAGGTTCAGAGCTGCCAGGGTAATGAAAGCAGGGAGGCACAGCAGCACGGCAATAAAGGTGCCAGTTCACTAAAGGTATGTTCACAGGGAGAACATGAGCCATGATTGTCTTTCCCATTGATGCCAACTTCACTCACCAGATGCATTTTTCTTCAGATTGGAAGTGGTTTAGGTTTGGGTTTACATTTAAGTCTGCTTAAACCAGGGTTCTAACTGTTTGGGGGGGGTCCTTAGCTAAATGCTTTTCCTGTGCTATGTTAAATCTGACGGGGGAACTATTCTTCAGTTGGTTATATATACATTTTGGGGATGTCTATAGACAAACTCCCATTTTAAAGGTGTTTTTGCATGCATCTCTGCAGTCTGTTAAAATGCACTTGGTAAATGGCCTGTAAAAAATTCCCAGAACCACTGAATAGTGTTTAATTGATAACTATATATGCATGAAATGTACTCTTCTGTGTGGCGCTATAGTCTTCCTATTATTTTCACACTTCTAGCTGTGCTTCCTGTTTTTGTAACTTTTCACGGGGCTAAAATGCACGTAGGCCTAATTGGTGGTGTTGGCTTGTTTGGGAAGATTGACACTGTTTGCTTTGGCAGTAAAGCAGTGGGCTGCGTTAAGTTACTGAACTTTGTTGTAATACAATATGTAATTTCCCGATGTTTTGATTTGCATTGTAAATCATGAATTCAGGACTATCAGTATAATGGATATATAGCGCAACTGGAAAAGATGGCACACGACATAAGGAATGCCTATTGTACCTAGTTTGCTGATCTAGCTTAGCATCGTGGGGAGTTGTATGTGACCATGTTCTCTTTGTGTCTCATATCGAAAAGAGGATCGTGCACTACTTGGCAGTTTCTTGTATAGAAACGCAAGATTAGATGCTAATGTGTTGTCTATATGTTGTGCTGCTGCAGTGTTTTGGGGTTGGGCGTATCGGCTGACCTTGTGAAGTTTTGGGAATGAAACCATGTTTCACTGAACCATATCCAAAAAACATCCCCATACTGTTGGCTCATCTTGTCGATTTCCTTCCTTTCAAAGGGAAAACACCGCCCCCCAATTTAAGTAACTTCAATTAAGCCACGTTTTCTTTGAAATCTTGAGTGGATAATGGGTACCATCTAACTCTAATGATGGCTGGTAGCCCTTTTGGCATATCCTGGGCTTGGCATAGAAGCTGTTTAAGGAAAACAAGCTCTTGTCTTAGACAAATGTGGTAATTAATCAAAGACTTTGGTTATTTATATACAATAACTTTTTTGTGTGTGTGAAATTGTTGACGTTGACAATTTTTGCATTATGTTGCACAAAGCATCAAGCAAATGTCTTGCCTTGGGGAAAACTGGAGGGTGCATATTGAGTGGGATCAATGGTTTTCTGTATGGGTCTGTTGGTTGGGCTTGTGTGTTGACACATTTTCTTATGTCATATCTGGTACCCAGCATGCCCCCTTCAGTGGTTTTTATTGTGTTTGTTGCTGTGCTATTTTTTTTTCAGTTGAGACTTGATGTTTCAATACTCAGGTGTTGTCAAAAAAGTAAATTTGGGGCAGTTGTCACTGAACCTTAATGTTCTGGCTCACTACTCTTGAAGTTTGAAAAGGTTTTGAGTTTGTGTTCTAAAGGTTGTAATCTGCCAGTAGATTACAACAGGTCAGATTGTCCTCAATTGTCCACGTTTGTTTAGTTGAGCGTGTTTAACGAGACAAGGCTTGTTCCGTTTACTACTGTCACAAAACTCTTGGTTTATTCAGTGTCACCCATGTATAAAGTTGGGGGCGGGGGGGGGGGGGGGGGGGGGGGGGGGGGGGGGGGGGGGGGGGGGGGGGGGGGGGGGGGGGGGGGGGGG
>JAOYSI010007614.1:0-12026 GCA_025775065.1 Hiodon alosoides | reverse complement strand
ACTACCAGTTTCCACCTGTGCATACTCACAGATACACACTACCAGTTTACACCTGTGCATACTCACCGATACACACTACCAGTTTCCACCTGTGCATACTCACAGATACACACTACCAGTTTACACCTGTGCATACTCACCGATACACACTTCCAGTTTCCACCTGTGCATACTCACAGATACACACTACCAGTTTCCACCTGTGCATACTCACAGATACACACTACCAGTTTACACCTGTGCATACTCACGATACACACTACCAGTTTCCACCTGTGCATACTCAAAGATACACGCTACCAGTTTACACCTGTACATACTCACCGATACACACTACCAGTTTCCACCTGTGCATACTCACAGATACACGCTACCAGTTTACACCTGTGCATACTCACAGATACACCCTACCAGTTTCCACCTGTGCATACTCACAGATACATGCTACCAGTTTACACCTGTGCATACTCACAGATACACACTACCAGTTTCCACCTGTGCATACTCACAGATACACGCTACCAGTTTACACCTGTGCATGCTCAAAGATGCACTGAGGAACTCAGTTCCCAGTAAATGCAGAAGCTGACAAACATGTCCCAATGCACCAGACAGACTCTTTCTTTCTGAAAACACGGGTCACTCAGATGGGAACCGGGAAAATTGGATGCAGAATAATAGTTTCGCTGACACTTTAATCACTTTAACACATGCAAAACTTAACAGCGAGCCACATTTTAGAGCTAAGAATAACGAGAAAGTTATATGCATTGGACAGCTGTATGTTTATGTTGAAGGCTTCATTTTTAAAGGGGATATTTTCCATAATTCTGCGGCAGACAGCTGTGGCTGCTGGCCTGGGCACTTGGCAGTCATATCATGCCTCACGATTTCCAGGCCTTTCGCCAAACCATTCCGGATTTCCGGGTTGGTCTCCTTCGCCATTGAGCGGACATGAGTGTAACCACCTCCCAAATTAACACATTGTAAACTTTCTAAAATGGTTTCTAAACTTTCTAAAATTGTTTCATTCACAAGGGTTAGATAGGATAATGGAAACCAGGGGATGTGTGTAAAGTTATTAAGAGTTAACCAGGTCACGCAAAATTCAGCTTCTACAATCGGCTTCTACAATCAGAGCGTGAATTTACATTACCCCTGTTATGTGAACTTTTTATATGTGACTGTGTGTGCGTGTGTGTGTGTACATACACATGAAAAGAGACATTGTTGGAATGACTCCATTTGGGGGGGTCCCAACTGCTCGTTTCTAATACCATTGAAAAACTGGGCCCAAAGAATCAATAATAGTTGATACCGGACGGTAAGAATATAGGCATGGCGATATCTATGTTTTGGGATTGATGCTTCCTAAACAGCATCCTCAGAGATTAAGGAATACTTTTGGAAATAAAAATGTTGAGATTATTTCTAATTGTTAATCTCTATTCAATATAAATCTTATAAAAATATATCATTATATATTAAGGGAATAGTATTATGTTCGAGCTCATGCCAAAGGAATACAATAGTATAGAAAAGGGCGATGATAAGGTATAGCCACAGATTGTACCGCATAAGTTATCGACACAAGTCGCTGCGTTATAATGAAGTGGTCGATGTTATCACAGTTTTCTCAAGGTCACTGGCTCTCTCAGATAGAGCATAAACATTTTATCTGTAATTATATAAGCATCAGATCAAAAAAATGGAAATCGACTGGCTAAACGCATTTAAAACTTCTGAAACACCACTAACTTGATTAAGTAGACGGTGTTACAGGAGTGGTGTAGTCTGATTAGTTTCGAAACAAAATCTTACAATTTGTGTCTATTAAAAGAGAAAACGAGTATATTGGCCTACGTATAAAAAAGTAAAGCTTTATCGAATTAATTGTTGACAAATACCTTGATTCGAACCAATCAGACAGCCAAAACAAATGTCATAATGATCAAATCTAGACACACCAACAATAGTATCACACGAGATAGTTACACACATGCTAATGTGTCTTTTGACAGGCAGCGCCACTAACCCGAATAGCGACTAAGCATAAATTAATCGAAATGGGAAATGGAACCGAGCATGGGAGGGAAGAAGTCCGTTCTTATTTTTTAAGAGACCTCGGTCGATGGGAGATAACTGTTCTGCAGCGAAAATGGTTCTTTTCAGCACTGAATTGTCAAAACTGTCCAGTCAGCGGGTCTGTAACATCACGCTGGGCAAATGTGTAGCATACTATTATGGAGCAGACATTCGTTTCAGTCACACACATTCATTCACAACCGTAATTTACTGTCTCGGTCTCTTCATATTTCATTCACACCTCCACATGCCTTTTCTCCATTCAATTAATCGCCTCTCGCTCTTTGAGTCGCATCCGTAACACTCTTGTCACCTTTAACGGACTTACAGCAATGCAATGCCGCGCAACCAAATACCCAAAAAATCAGACAGAATGAGAAGGACAAAAAGCGCTAACTTGGCGAGCACAAATCTCTCCGGTTTCGTCTTACCTTGCAACCGAACATCAGCGAGAGGGTCCGGTTACTACAGACGACCTTACACTGACACATCACCGGAGAAAAACACTTTAAATTCCTCACAGGCGGAGACATCTGTTCGATACCCATATACGCCACCGTCTAGATTAGAAGCAGAAGAGTTTGAAAGGTCGGTTAGCGAGGCTTTAACCGTGGCTAAATCTACGCCGTTTGTTTCCCAGGACGTGCGCCAGGACGGATTGTAGTGAACATCCGTGAGTACCGGTGATACATGAGTTCGTTCGCTTTTTTCGAATTTATTGCTCACTGTAATGACAGCTGCAAAGTTTCAATATTTCACCATGTAGCTTTTAACAGGTCTGTGCATTTGAAAATGCATTAGTGTTGAGGCTTAAGCCCAGCCTTAACTCGTCCCTCACGCCTCTGCTGCCCCGCCTCTCTCTCTCTCTCGCTCTCTCTCTCTCTCTCTCTCTCTCTCTCTCTCTCTCTCTCTCTCTCTCTCTCTCTCTCTCTCTCTCTCTCTCTCTCTGAACAGAAAACAAAAACAAGGGTTTTTGATTGACCGTAAAAACTGGAATGCATGCGCAATATAGTGATATTAAAGAAGAGGTCGAGTGAAAAGAAGATAACTTATAAAATTAGGTGCAACTGAAGATGAAGATGGAGTAATGTAGAAACGCGATGATAGACAAATACACCAGAAATATGAAGATGAGAGTAAAGAAACATTGGTTGGGAGGGAGGGCGGAATTCTGTCTCACTGGCATGTGCGTAAAGCTAAATTCACATACACTAGTGCTGTCTTCTTAACCTAAATATCTGAAATCATGAATAACACACACAACCCCAAGTGACACCTAAACACTAAGATCCACCGGTACGGAAACACACGAACACACACTGTGCCCCACATTACACACCTTTGTTTTCTTATCCCTTTTCCTCCGCGAAAATGAAGGTCGTTCGCTCCGTACTGAGTTGTCCTAATTGTCAAGGCTTCTGATTCTTTCTCGGGCTTCTCCCACTCGCAGCAAAAGTCCTCTATTGGTCTCCAGTTAATCAGTTATAGGCGTTTCTCTGTTACTAACATAAGAACAGACCTCACTGTAAATAAATTAATTGTTAAATTATCGTTGGACTTTAGTTGCCTCTGACGGTTCGAAAAACCCACGAGAGCTATTTGCCTAAACGGCTCCCCCTGCTGGTTGCCTGGAAACATAGCTACTGGAAACTATCCATGGTGCTGAACTGCAAAAGTAAATTAACTATTCACACTCAGAATATCCTTTTCTCCCACATTCGAGTATAATACACAAACATTATACTATCAGTGCTTTATACTAACAATTAATGAATAATTGTTGCACTACTATAGTCATCTCTGTTTTTACAATAAATACCATATTATATGGGTTCCCAGTTATAGTCCTTGAGGACCCCTGTGTGTGTATGTTTTTGTTTTAGACCAAAAGTAACTGCAAGCCCTCTTTATTATCTGCCAGAGTTGCTGGTCTTGTGCTGCAATGCTGTCTCTTCTTCCTATTGTGTGACATGTGAGAATGTTTGCACAAACATCCAAAACACACAAACACACACACCAAGGTCACCTCATCTCATCGCCTTTGTTTCACAACCAACCCCTTCGTCCTCAACTCATCTTTTTCTCTCAAAGTGCCTGGCAGACGTCCAGCTATATTCAATACGCACAAGTTTTTTTTTTGTTTTTTTTATGCTGTAATATGGATCACACCTGACAGTAGAGAGAGAGAATGGGGAATGGGAAAGAGAGATCACTTGGTGTCAGACTCAAGCTATCAAAACAGACAGGAATAGATATTGAATTATAACTTCAAGTGACACTTTCTTAATCAATCAGAAATATAACTAGCATAGATACGGCTACCCATTTACAATGGTCTATCTACACCAATTGTCCTCCCTATATGTCTCTATCTCATGCACAAACATACACATACCATCAACTCAAACAACAAGAAGTTCCATAATATGTAGAAAGATCATCTGTAGAAAGAAGTTTCAAAAATCAGTCGAACCGGTTCTCAACTGAAAGACTTAAATTAATTGCTAATTTAAACGCTGCATATCTGAAAAGGCATCAGTGATCGGGGGGAGGAAATTAAGCTTGTTCCTACATCTCCACTATGACACATGAACTAACAAGACAGTGACAGGCATACACACCATCCTTTGACCAAGGGCAATCCTCCCATGCGTCTTAGCCAGCGAAAGATTGAAAATGCATGACTAACTCTAATGAAGGATTATTTTTACATCATTTCAAATGTCACAAAGCAGACCAGAAAACGGTAGAAACAGCATGTAAGGCCAAACAATTGGGGATTCCCATGCCATTCAGGTGTCTTAATTTACTGACTCTAATGGGCCTGAGGGTTGAGAGGGAATCAGAGTGAGGGGGTGTGATGGTGTCAAAGTTTAGCTATGATGTGGGGTGAAGTTGTGTGGGTGTCGGAGTATAGGTGAAACGGAACTTCCTTCTGGTTTACAGTGAGAAGCAGATGAGAGGCAATGCGTCAAAAGCCATCAAACCTTTTGTTGCTCCAATGCAAGGTTGAAATAAAACATTCTATTTCTACTTGTGTCTGAAAGCCACTGTTAGCTGTGGACATTGACATTAAAACTACAATAGTCCACTGATCCTAATAAGTCCCATCTGTTATCCTACTCAAAACATAACAAATACAAATGCAAATGCCACCATATGTCCAGCTCAAACCTAACATACTAGGCTACACAGGTGAGAGGGATTACATGCTTGTTTCACATTCCTTTAATTTGTTTTGGTTTAAGTAAACAATGCATCATAGCACCTGAAAGAACAAACAGTTATCGCACTCCCTATAAATGTTTTGTAGAACAGATTCATTAATAATCACAACAGCACTGGAGAGTTGCAAGGAGACTCAGTATGCTGCTGACTTTAGAATGGATTTAAGGATTAAATTAGCTATACTTATGAATTTTTTCAGTCAGATTTACAATCATCTCTTTATCTAATGAATGAAATTATTTGAATAAATTACTTCAGCCACACCATAGAAAAAAATCGATCGCAAATATAATGATCAATCAGCACAGACTTCTGTTGAGCGGCGATTTCATCATTGCGGTAGTAGCGACACTTGTCCACAAGGCGGCAAGAGAAAGTCAGGTGGCTGCAATATTGTGTATTCATCTCAGGACCGACTGCGGCGCGGAGTTCCGCGCTGTTGGGTGACGTCAGCGTTAAAAGAGACGAGACGCGGCCCATCTAGATATCTGGGGGTCGCAGTTACACACTGTCCTCACCACCACATCCCTGTTGTCCCCCTCCAACATGAACCACGGCTAGATTTACACGTCGGCTAACAGTCCACTTCACGGGCAGAGTAGGGATTACATAACATTTACCTTTTTATTCTCACATTTTTTTTTAGAAAGGGCAAAGCGGATCTAGAGTTCAGCATTCATATGTATACAAATCAATTATACACACAACAAAGTAACCTCATTGCTTTATCCAATCAATATAATAACCATGTTAGTGCTGAGTCTCGGGGCTACAAAAGGGCTAGCGGTATAGAACATTACTGTGTAAACCACACTCCCGTTCCCGTAAACCACGCTCCCCTTCCACATAACCACACTCCCCTTCCACATAACCACACTCCCGTTCCACAAAACCACACTCCCTTTCCACAAAACCACACTGACGACACAGCACATAACCACACTGACGACACAGCACATAACCACACTCCTTTTCCACATAACCACACTCCCGTTCCACATAACCACACTCCCGTTCCACATAACCACACTCCCGTTCCACAAAACCACACTGACGACACAGCACATAACCACACTCCCATTCCACATAACCACACTCCCGTTCCACATAACCACACTCCCCTTCAACATAACCACACTCCTGTTCACATAACCACACTCCCCTTCAACATAACCACACTTCCGTTCTACATAACCACACTCCCCTTCAACATAACCACACTCCCGTTCCACATAACCACACTCCCCTTCAACATAACCACACTCCCCTTCAACATAACCACACTCCCCTTCAACATAACCACACTCCCGTTCCACAAAACCACACTGACGACACAGCACATAACCACACTGACGACACAGCACATAACCACACTTCTTTTCCACATAACCACACTCCCGTTCCACATAACCACACTCCCCTTCAACATAACCACACTTGCGTTCCACATAACCAGACTCCCGTTCCACAAAACCACACTTACGACACAGCACATAACCACAATTACATTCCACACACCACACTTGTGTTCCACATAACCACACTTGCATTCCACATAACCCCACTCACGTTCCACGTAACCACACTTACGTTCCACATAACCACACTCCCCTTCCACATAACCACACTTGCATTCCACATAACCAAACTTACGTTCCACGTAACTACACTCCCCTTCCACATAACCACTCTTGCATTCCACATAACCGCACTTAGGACACAGCACATAACCATACTTACGTTCAAGTTAAAATGAGCCTTTCTAATAATGCAATAGTTCTAATGTTATGGGGGGCACATACAGAACCCAAGCCACCAGACCTGGCTTTGTGGGTTATTTTCCCTGAAGCCTACATTTGGAAACAGAAATTAAAAATGAAACTTTAAAAATAATTTTCAATTCTATTAAAGAACCCACACAGAATAATAATGTTTCCTCCACCTTATGGGATCGCTCACACCGGCATTCGCGCTCACGTACACACACATCAGAGTAATGCAGGGTCCTAAATAATATGAGCAATATCAGCACTTCAGCCGATAATGTAGTCATCGAGGAATAGAGAGCGAGAGGGGGGAATAGCGAATGCTAAGGAAATGCATGTAAATAATGGAAACCCCTAATCCACACTGATTCACATGTTCTCTCTCTCCCTCTAATGGCGTCACCATCTCAACATGTGTGCCTGTGGGGTGCTCCTTTTCCCTCAGTCCAGAAAACCCCACGGTTTCCATGGATATCTGTGGTCAGAAGTAGACTCCGACCTTGGCTACTAGTCCAAATGATGTGAAAGAAGAACTGATATGAGATTAAAATTTTATCTGATAATTTAAAAAAACAGTCAGAAACCACACACAGATCTTGGCTTGGTAATAAATGAGTTGCTTCATTTGACAGACACGAGAGACCTAACTATCCTGTGGTATCAGCAACAGTACGGGATCCACTCATGACGGGTCTGGTCCCACCACACGCCAGCTTCGTGCCCATTGCAATGAGCCTTGTTTTGCATTACGCAGGAGGGTTGCAACAAAGCAATGCAAAACATAGGAAAGGCTATCAGTCGACCTAAAGAACAGGAGCAGTATTTGGACAGGCTGGAGTTTCTCAAAGAACCAGAAGCAAGATCGGGATGCCCCTGTCAGTACCAGCATTACACTTTAATCCAATCTTGAACCCATAGACGCCCCCCCACACACCATTTAACTTATTTCACAGACCCCCTCCCAAACCATATCCAAAGAAACTTGGAATTGCAACAATTATCAATACCGCACAGCATCTGAATTACGCTGGGCGACCAAGTGATATAATTAATAAGTGACTCCAATTCAGCAATTTAGGGGTGAGGTAAAAACAAAACACCGCAGACCCTGTGGCCCACGAGAGATGCTCCTGCATTACCTGACCAGTGCTATAAAGTATCATTCTCAACTCGGGATTGCAATCCAAACCAAACGGCATAGAATCCAGTGGTCCGACCCCAGATTTGCTTTGGCAGTGCGATCCTTGCAGACGACAGACCCTGTTAATGAGTTTGGAAGCCTGGGTGCAGGACCTGTCTTCTCCGCTAAGTTGCTTTAGTCAGATGAAGATGTTTTTGGGAGGACTTCCAAAAACACAGCTGCACCTCATATGTCCCCTTTGGGTCTTAGTCCACTAATCCAAACGCGGAACCTGAAGGGTTCAAAAGGCCCAGGCAGGGAACGAAACCCCTCCAGGTCTTTCCTGCCATTCGGGGACTGGGGTTCAGGCATCATTGTGACTTCTAGACAAATTCCCTTCCACGGGACAAACTTTTCTTTGTGCTTCGGGGAAGAGCGTGTGAGAACTCCCGGCGGAATGAGGCGTGTTTTGGGGGGACAGGACAGTGCACTGCAGCGAGGGCCAACGTGGGTTCCCGCGGTGCAGCAGCGCAGGACGCCAAGCCCATGCTTCTGCCCACACAGAGAGGCTGCACCTTTCCATGGCACATTATCCCAAAGACCCAGGTTCACGTTCAGACTGCATTGTGCAACGCAAAACGGCACAAGGCGAAAGCAACTGTCACGCCAGCCAGCGTGTTTCCATGGCAACCTCTGCAGGGGGCGGGGAGTCCCCGTTGGTTGTCTTACGCGAGCACGGAGCTTAACTAAAACAAACCAAAAGAAGTCATTAGCTTATCGGTACTGTCTACTTATTTGTTTTACCGGGACCGCATAAGGCTCGCCGGGTAGGTTGGGTTAGGGAGACGCTTCACTGGAGTTTACATCTTCCCCCACCCGTGACCTCGCAGAAGGAGCTACGCAACACTGTGAGCCTCTGGGAGGCTGTCCGTCAGTTACGCCTCTTCGTTTGCACGCACCAGTCCGTCAAAAGACATTTCGTTTAGCTGAAACTGAAACTTTTATCTATTGCAGCCATGGTTTGAAAACCATGTACCAACAAGACAAACTTTTACTCATCTTTTGGATGAGTTCT
Source organism: Hiodon alosoides (assembly GCA_025775065.1). Classification (NCBI taxonomy): domain Eukaryota; kingdom Metazoa; phylum Chordata; class Actinopteri; order Hiodontiformes; family Hiodontidae; genus Hiodon; species Hiodon alosoides. The sequence goes on along the minus strand of JAOYSI010007614.1, from coordinate 2,752 downwards.
GTAGCTAGCTACAGAACACCGTGCAGTTAAATTACTTTCTGAATGGAAAATATCATGTAAAATAGTCTGTCAGACTCACATGAGTGCTGACATTGTTCTGATTGTGGTTCTTGTTCAAGAACGAATGGAAACGCTTTACTGTTCATGCCTGATGCCCGCATCACCCAAAATGACTCTTGGACCTAATTTGAGAGATACCCTCTGTGCAACTGAATGTCGAATCATTTAATTAGAGCCAGCGGACGGTAAGTACCCTCAGCAAGTAAGATAATTTCATCCAGCCATGTAGAGCTGAGATGGTACCAAAGAAAATACAACAGACATAAAATGATTCTTGGATGCAAGGTTGAAAACCCAAGTCATTGCCACAGGACCATATCCTTGCAGGAGCCTCAAGTGCCTTCAGATTACACCTATAGAAGAAAATTGTCAACGTGGCGTTTGGACTTGAAATGAACCGATGATTAGGGTTGTTGTTCTTGAGACTGAAATCGGTTGCTCAGTTAATAAGGATCAAGAGCCTGAATGATTGTGTTCTTGCTGGGGACTGCTGTCCTGCCTGTCCTTCTATCACAACACCTTGTATCCAGATGTAAAGAATCACATTTTCCATGTTTGATAACGGTCGTCTGCATTTCAGCATTTGCCAGCAATAGTAATATGTTTGGCTACTGCAGAGAGACATAATGTAAAAGGGGAAACAGGTAATATCCCTGATGCAGAGAGAGCCCCTTGCGTCTGCAAACCCCCCCACACACACACACACACACACATACTCAAGTCCTGGAGAGTTCCTGCCTGTCTGTCACTTTACCGAAACAGCTCACCCAGACTTGGGAAGATAAATTCATATTAAATAGCCTGCATTAGTGATTCTGCTTCATCACGGCGATCTGTGAGGGACGGGGGAGGAGTCTGAGTTTGCTGCATCCCATCGAGTCCCGTCGCGGCAGGAAGACGCCTGCATCAGGCCCCGCCTCTGCAAAGCAAGCCCCACGGCCGCCGCCCATCCACCCGCTAATTGCCAATCCCTAATTGCCGCATCAGTTCCCCCTGCTCCAAGTCTAGTCTGAGAAAAACATTGAAGTGAGCTTCACACCAGTGCGCTGGAGGAGAGCACAGACACCCACCCGCACACGGTGGGGGCACACGTTACACGGAGGATGCTCGGCCGGCCCACGTGAGCTCCTGCGTCCGCACACATCCAGGCTCGGTCCCGCACTTTCCACACTCGCCGACTCAGAACCACAAAAGCTTACCAATGATAACACTGCAGCAGGTCCAAGGCCAAGCAACCGCACGGTCGCGCACACACACACACACACGCGCACACACACACACACACACACACACATGCGCGCACACACACACACACGCATGCACACACACACGCGCGTGCGCGTGCACACACACACACTCACACGCACACTCACACGCACACACACACAAACAAACAACACACACACACCATATCTCAATTCATGGTACAAAGTGATACAGTATCATCAGAGTCATAAACTACAATACATAAACAGGATGAGCAGGAAAAACCTAACCAAATACTCAAGCACACTCACAGAACCCACAGGTGACTACACATTAATACTCACACACAGTCACTCAACCCACAGGTGATTACATATAGATTCTCATACACACTCACACAATCCACAGGTGACTACACATAAATACTCACAAACAGTTACACAACCCATGGGTGATTACATATAGATGCTCATACACATTCACACCCCTTCACAAGCTCAAACACACACACTTACACAAACATGTAATCACACACACAAACATAAACACATAAACCCTCTTTCTCTCTCTCTCTCTCTCACACACACACACACACACACACACAAACACACTCATACGCAGTCTAACATATACACTCACACGTACATAAACGCGTACATAAACACACAAACATACACCCTCTCTCTCTCTTTTACACACACATAGAAGATTCACATGCTCCCTCACACACAAACGCACATACAGAGACAATCAGATAGCACTCACATTCTCTCTGTTTCACCCACAAGCATTCGCAAACACAGACACACACACAACAGTGACTCATACCTGGCAAGCAAAGCATTATATTCATGAGTTCAACGAGTCTAGATCATTTACACGACAATAAGACTTCCTCGTCTCGGCTTCCCGAACCATCAGTCCGTCATAAACGTTCAACAGCAATCGCGATTAACCCCAGGACCCGAAGCCAGCAGAACATGCGGTGAAGCCGTCACAGAAAGGAGTGAGATAGAAGAGATTTCTCTGCCGAGAGACGAATCCTACCTACCACGCAGGAGCACAGCAGAGGGAGCTTAGTGCGCCCCTTCATCAGGGAGAGTGGAGCCAAAGCTGAGTCCCAGACGCTGGCAAGGGGGGAAGAGTGGGAGAGGGGAGAGGGGAGACAGAAATAAACAGGAGGGGGGGGGGTTAGAGGGAGGGGAAAGAGGGGGCTCTTGTAGAGGACGAGGCGAGGGGATTTTCCTAGAAGCCAGAGTTGACGTTTCGTAGTTCTGGTGTTAGAGTCTGGATCAGAACAGAGATATCTGGCAGACGGACTTGGTTGTGATTCATACAATGTGTTTGAGAGAGAGAGAGACAGAGAGAGAGAGAGGGAAAGAGAGAGAGAGAGGGGGAGAGGGAGGGAGAGAAAGAGAGAGAGAGAGAGAGAGAGAGAGAGAGAGAGAGAGAGAGAGAGAGAGAGAGGGAGAGGGAGAGAGAGAGA
>JAOYSI010007611.1:0-12030 GCA_025775065.1 Hiodon alosoides | reverse complement strand
GCTGTGGTATCTGGCACCAAGACGTTAGCAGCAATCCTTTAAGTCCTGTAAGTTGCAAGGTGGGGCCTCCATGGATCGGACTTGTTTGTCCAGCGCATCCCACAGATGCTCGATTGGATTGAGATCTGGGGAATTTGGAGGCCAAGTCAACACCTTAAACTCATTGTTGTGTTCCTCAGACCATTCCTGATCCATTTTTGCTTTGTGGCAGGGCAGAGTATCCTACTGAAAGAGGCCAATGCCATGAGGGAATACCGTTGCCATGAAAGGGTGTACATGGTCTGTAACAATGCTTAGTTAGTAGGTACGTATCAAAGTAACATTCACATGAATGGCAGGACCCAAGGTTTCCCAGCTGAACATTCCCCAAAGCATCACACTGCCTCCACCGGCTTGCCTTCTTCTCATAGTGCATCCTAGTACCACTAGTTCTCCAGGTAAGCGACGCACACGCACCCGGCCAGCCACGAGAAGTAAAAGAAACCGGGATTCATCAAACCAGGCCACGTTCTTCCATTGCTCCATGGTTCAGTTCTGATGGTCACATGCCCATTGTAGGTGCTTTCGGCAGTGGCCAGGGGTCAGCATGGGCACCCTGATCAGTGCGGCTACGCAGCCCCATACACAACAAACTGTGATGCACTGTGTCTTCTGACACCTTTCTATCAGAACCAGCATTAACTTTTTCAGCAATTAGCTTGTCTGTTGGATCGGACCACACAGGCCAGCCTTCGCTCCCCACGTACATCAATAAGCCTTGGCCGCCCAAGACCTTGTCGCCGGCTCACCACTTTTCCTTCTTTGGACCACTTTTGAAAGATACTGACCACTGCCGATCGGGAACACCCCACGAGAGCTGCAGTTTTGGAGATGCTCTGACCCAGTCGTCTAGCCATCACAATTTGGCCCTTGTCAAAGTCGCTCAGATCCTTGCCCATTTTTCCTGCTTCTAACACATCAACTTAAAGGACAAAATGTCAGTTGCTGCCTAATATATCCCACCCACTGACAGGTGCCATGATAAGATTATCAGTGTTATTCACTTCACCTGTCAGTGGTCATAATGTTATGGCTGATCGATGTATACAGTGGCACAAATTGGCTTTTCAGACACCCATATGTTTGCAGTGTCATCAGGGACACGCCTCAACAGTGAGCCACTCATATGGTCTGCGTAGGCCACAGTATGTTAAATGACCAGAAGGCTGATGGGTTAGGGGGGAGCAGTTATTCTTTGAACACATTTATAATTCAAATATTAGTTGAACTCTGGATTTTAATTGTTTGAGTATGAAAAACTTAATCTTGTATGCTGCATGGCCTTAAAAGGTGATCAAGAAACACCTGCAAGATCCACACTATAGTGTTACTTCTGCTTATGATTTTAAAAACCTCACAAAAACGGTTTATATTTAATCAGTTTATAATTCTACTCAAAGTACAAGAATCACCTTATATCAATATGCTTTGGACAGCTTCAAAAAAAGGCTGTTCAATAATTATTGTAGTGGTCCCCAGCTGGTAGAAATGTTTTCAAGTCAAATACAAGCAAACGGTTATTCAACCTACAAGTATAAATATTTAACGTCATTTAAACATTCATACTTGATCTAAGTATATACACTTTAACGGCAAATCTGATTTATATTAGACGAGCCTTTCGCCAAAACAGACTAAACCAACTTTTACTAAGAATAAATTGCTCCCACTGTGATATTCCAACTTGCATACCGAAAACCATTTACTAATAAACCAGTATAATAAAACAATAAACAGTTTTTAAAAATATCTACATTTATCAGTTCTAACATTATCTAAATGCCGAGAGATAACGTCCGACGTATGCGGTTCCGGGAATGTCTGAGAAGTTTGGCCAAGTTACGTTATTAAGTACATGTGTCTGATTGCGTACGCTTGTTTACTGAACTTACATGATTGACTTTAAAAATAAATTTAAATTTCGAAAGAATGTGTGTAGTCAAGTTTATTGTGGGAAGGGACGTTTTAAATTGTTATTTAAACCACTTATATTTGCATTTTTGTACAAAACGTTTGCAACATCTCCAAGAAACACACATATTAGAGCAAAACTGGAAGTGAAACACGCTACCTTAACGCACACAAGGATTTTAATTTTCTTACATTTGTTAATACCGCCAGCAACAGTGATGTATTCTTAGCAATAAAATAAATCAAATTATGTTAAGTTCCTTACATGAGGTCCGGTCTGTGTTTGTGGATAAGTGCACAGAAAGCCAGTCCGTCTCTGAAGGAGGTTGTCATGTTTGTGATAGCCACATCTCGATATCCTTCACATTGAATTTTGCACCACTGCTGAAGTGCCTTGATGGCTGCCATACTTAATTTAAAAAAAAAAATGCTGTTCCGCCGGTAAAAGAACTGGGAGCGTGGACCAACTTTTGAATCAGCCGAGGAATGTCGAGTTTATCCAACTGAGAGGTTAGCCAAGAATATCGTACGATCAAGTTAGAGTTTTAGTCGCATAAAATACAAAGGAACATACTGCAGTATACTTGAAACCAAAGGAAGAATCCAACGAAAAGTGGGGAAAAAAACAAACAATACCTGACAAGGTTTGTGTTGTGACGTAAATATGGGTGGAGTTTGATTTACTTAAAAGTTAATTGTTAAGGGCCTTAAGTAGATATTTGTTTATTGATGTCGATCTATTACATTTCTCGCTATAACTTTTTTAAAAACGACTTATACATTACAATAGGTTTTGTCACAACACGGTGGAACCGTCGAGTTATGAGATTTGTATGAGTTAGCTAGATCTTTGCATTAATTGAACCGGTGTGCAGATTCCTTATGTATGGTGCATAATTTAGCTACGAAATAACGCAGACATTGTGTGTAACCAATCAAATTCAGTAAAATTAAATATCATTATTAGTAATATTTAGATTTAGTTGCCTATAATTAATTATATTAGAACACGAGTTTATTTTATTATATAGGCCTATACATGCACCCTATTTCTATTTCTGTTTTATAAAACGCATATTTACGACGGCTTCCTGTAAATATGCTTAATTTTGTAACAGCAAACAGTCTTTTAAATTGTTCTTTAGTTAACCCAGTTGCCTATAAATGAACCCATTTCTATCTATGTTAATGAGGATATTGGTTTATCTATGCAAATTAATACACTGACCTAAATACAAGTTTTTTTAAATTTTTTAAATAGGGTTCATTAATTTTTGTCAGACTGCAAAACTGATTATGATAAATGTTTTAGGAATAGATTTCAGTACATTGTGTGGCTCAGTACAAACAATTAGAACAACAAGAAATTACAATAATAATAATTAGTTGTTCATGTATAAAACACAACAAGTGGAGTTGGTGTAACTTAAAATGTCATTAGGATAGTGTTTTTTCATAACTAATTGTAAATCAATGTTATATACATTAGATTTAGATACATTACTTTAGATACATTTTTATTTTAAGTGTGAAAACTTAAGCAACTGAGCATATGTGGCGTCTGGTCATTCAAGAAATGTGTGTGAGAGAGAGGTATATCATCAAACATAATGATATATTTTGTTTTTTCTGGTCATAACGCATTTTTACCGATGTAATTGTCACAAAAAACTGAACAGATCAAAATATTCAGACCGACTCAAAAACCAGAAAAAACTGGGCTTATCAGGTGGGAGAAAATAGTATCACAATAGATGCATTATATACGTTGGATAATTAGATGTCCTTTAAGTAGATAATTAAACAGCTGAGTTGGCAGCTGACCAGCTTCAGCTCTGCCATCAAGGCGCTACAGGTGGTTTATTCTATATTCTTGATTCTTACCCTTGTGACTTCAGTAGCGATTAACCACTTGTCATCTTGGCTACAGATTATCTCTCCCATGCCAGGGATAGAGATTGGAAAAAATGGAGAGAGAAGGCAAAATATGGCCTTTTGGCCATGAAAGTGGAGACCATTGTGCCTGTGGAATTCATCCCTAAATGGATTCTGGTGGAATCCATCTTAATTATCCAATGTATACTAAGCCTCTATGAGCATGCTATTTCCAGGAGCTCTCTCAATAGTCTCTGGGGTCGGAAAAAATATTTTAAGGTTTTTATTAAGCTCAGTTTTTGTTTTTTGTTTTATTTATTTTTGAGTCAGTCTGAAAAATGTGATCAGCTTTTTGGGACAATTAAATCTGAAAAAATGCGCAATGAAAAAAAAAAACCAACCTGTGATGTTTGTTTGATGAAATACCCCCCCCCCCCCCCCTCTCTATTTCTCTCTCTCTCTCCAAACAGAAAATTACATCATAATGAACAATATTTTGGTATGGATAGCTAACTTTCCACAATTAAGTTAGAGCGATGAAAAGAGACAACAAGTTGAGTCATTAGCATAACATTGATTTGGTGCAGAGACTGAACCTCTCCAGGGTACTTGAGGTTCATGCTGAAAGGAAAGAAAGGCTCAATTCTCGGACAGAATGCACTTTATTTAATTAATTTCAGCATGAAACCAACCAGGACTTCACAGCTACCCATTCAAAAACTATATAGGATTAGTTAGGGAACCAAGCACGGTGCTTATTGCTTCCTCTCGTGTCCTTGTAGACCAAGAACACGTGTCACGTATAATACATGGGATCAGTGTGGTGCAGGAAGCTGAGGACAGGAATGGCAGTGTCGAGACATACCCAGCACGTCAGTGTATATTAGGCGTCTTAAAATGTCATATCTGCAGTTAACTTATTCTCAGGTCTAACTCATGGCCTGCTACCATCACCAAGTTATCATCAAGTTACATCTGCAACTCAAGGCTTTTAATTTCAGTTTTCTACACGTCGATTGGGTTTTCATGCCTACATTTTATGTGGGCAGTTAGGAAAAAAAAAATTAGGTCCGAAAATGTTTATTTCGTAGTGAAGATGAAATTCATGTAGTCATAATACTGTTATAACTGAGGCTGAAGTACTCAAACAGCTATATCATGACCTTTGATTTTATGTTTCAATCCAATTTTATGAACCCTTTTGGCCTGAATTTGACTTGAATTTGTCCTACGATGTGCCATCATAAAATTTTCGGTTGTAATGGTGAAACCCACTAAATCTTGTGCAAGACTTTCTATGATTCTTCTGCTCATTGTTAAAAATCCATGCATTTACTGGTATGGTATAATGACACTACCCCTATTATCTACCACATACTCTACGGTTATGTTTATGTTTTTCTGTGGACTAAACCTTTTTTGCTCTCTCATTTATAAATGTTGCTCCAAGGACACCATACCAAACCAATGGAAGAAAAAGGAAGCAGTGAGATTGCCCCTTTCAAAAATATATTTATGAAACATTCAATAGTGATCGAACACCATTCTTTAAAGTTAACCATCCAACTAAAGAACTTGAAAAGTGTTTAACACAAGCTTGATAAATATGCCAACTCTGTGAAACGTCATGTTCAACAGTGTTAGTAAGGAACGATCTGCTAATGTTTATTTAAAAATGCACTAACTAAGCAACAAAGAATTGGTGATATTTCATTGAAACGTGAGCTAAAATCTTGAATTGATCCTTTTCATTAAGTATTCACTTTTGTTTGTTTTTTCAAACTAGTTTGCACGTCATCTAGGCTTTAAATCTGTTCAAAAAGCCAGTCTTATTTAGTATGCTTGGCAACATAGTTGGTGGGTTCTGGACCAGAAATTATACTGACAATCTCCTGGTGGGTGTAATAAATACAGTCAGGTTTCTGTAGCCAGGTGAATGCATTTCTGTCGTCGCTTAGCAGTATGCATCTCCCCTCCATGATTTTGAGTGATTTGGCCGACGTAGGTTCGTCATCATATTTCACCATCACAAATTTTCCATCTGTGCATTTCTCTTGATCCTCTTCATCCTCACATTAATAACAGCTTTTGCCTGGGGTTGGGGATGCTGAGTGTGGGAGGCATTGCAAAAAAGCCAGCTTGACTGTTTTTTGAGTGGAGCTCATCATTGGGTTCATGAAATGGATATATATATATCCATTTCATGAACCCAATGATGAGCTCCACTCAAAAAACAGTCAAGCTGGCTTTTTTGCAATGCCTCCCACACTCAGCATCCCCAACCCCAGGCAAAAGCTGTTATTAATGTGAGGATGAAGAGGATCAAGAGAAATGCACAGATGGAAAATTTGTGATGGTGAAATATGATGACGAACCTACGTCGGCCAAATCACTCAAAATCATGGAGGGGAGATGCATACTGCTAAGCGACGACAGAAATGCATTCACCTGGCTACAGAAACCTGACTGTATTTATTACACCCACCAGGAGATTGTCAGTATAATTTCTGGTCCAGAACCCACCAACTATGTTGCCAAGCATACTAAATAAGACTGGCTTTTTGAACAGATTTAAAGCCTAGATGACGTGCAAACTAGTTTGAAAAAACAAACAAAAGTGAATACTTAATGAAAAGGATCAATTCAAGATTTTAGCTCACGTTTCAATGAAATATCACCAATTCTTTGTTGCTTAGTTAGTGCATTTTTAAATAAACATTAGCAGATCGTTCCTTACTAACACTGTTGAACATGACGTTTCACAGAGTTGGCATATTTATCAAGCTTGTGTTAAACACTTTTCAAGTTCTTTAGTTGGATGGTTAACTTTAAAGAATGGTGTTCGATCACTATTGAATGTTTCATAAATATATTTTTGAAAGGGGCAATCTCACTGCTTCCTTTTTCTTCCATTGGTTTGGTATGGTGTCCTTGGAGCAACATTTATAAATGAGAGAGCAAAAAAGGTTTAGTCCACAGAAAAACATAAACATAACCGTAGAGTATGTGGTAGATAATAGGGGTAGTGTCATTATACCATACCAGTAAATGCATGGATTTTTAACAATGAGCAGAAGAATCATAGAAAGTCTTGCACAAGATTTAGTGGGTTTCACCATTACAACCGAAAATTTTATGATGGCACATCGTAGGACAAATTCAAGTCAAATTCAGGCCAAAAGGGTTCATAAAATTGGATTGAAACATAAAATCAAAGGTCATGATATAGCTGTTTGAGTACTTCAGCCTCAGTTATAACAGTATTATGACTACATGAATTTCATCTTCACTACGAAATAAACATTTTCGGACCTAATTTTTTTTTTCCTAACTGCCCACATAAAATGTAGGCATGAAAACCCAATCGACGTGTAGAAAACTGAAATTAAAAGCCTTGAGTTGCAGATGTAACTTGATGATAACTTGGTGATGGTAGCAGGCCATGAGTTAGACCTGAGAATAAGTTAACTGCAGATATGACATTTTAAGACGCCTAATATACACTGACGTGCTGGGTATGTCTCGACACTGCCATTCCTGTCCTCAGCTTCCTGCACCACACTGATCCCATGTATTATACGTGACACGTGTTCTTGGTCTACAAGGACACGAGAGGAAGCAATAAGCACCGTGCTTGGTTCCCTAACTAATCCTATATAGTTTTTGAATGGGTAGCTGTGAAGTCCTGGTTGGTTTCATGCTGAAATTAATTAAATAAAGTGCATTCTGTCCGAGAATTGAGCCTTTCTTTCCTTTCAGCATGAACCTCAAGTACCCTGGAGAGGTTCAGTCTCTGCACCAAATCAATGTTATGCTAATGACTCAACTTGTTGTCTCTTTTCATCGCTCTAACTTAATTGTGGAAAGTTAGCTATCCATACCAAAATATTGTTCATTATGATGTAATTTTCTGTTTGGAGAGAGAGAGAGAAATAGAGAGGGGGGGGGGGGGGGGTATTTCATCAAACAAACATCACAGGTTGGTTTTTTTTTTTCATTGCGCATTTTTTCAGATTTAATTGTCCCAAAAAGCTGATCACATTTTTCAGACTGACTCAAAAATAAATAAAACAAAAAACAAAAACTGAGCTTAATAAAAACCTTAAAATATTTTTTCCGACCCCAGAGACTATTGAGAGAGCTCCTGGAAATAGCATGCTCATAGAGGCTTAGTATACATTGGATAATTAAGATGGATTCCACCAGAATCCATTTAGGGATGAATTCCACAGGCACAATGGTCTCCACTTTCATGGCCAAAAGGCCATATTTTGCCTTCTCTCTCCATTTTTTCCAATCTCTATCCCTGGCATGGGAGAGATAATCTGTAGCCAAGATGACAAGTGGTTAATCGCTACTGAAGTCACAAGGGTAAGAATCAAGAATATAGAATAAACCACCTGTAGCGCCTTGATGGCAGAGCTGAAGCTGGTCAGCTGCCAACTCAGCTGTTTAATTATCTACTTAAAGGACATCTAATTATCCAACGTATATAATGCATCTATTGTGATACTATTTTCTCCCACCTGATAAGCCCAGTTTTTTCTGGTTTTTGAGTCGGTCTGAATATTTTGATCTGTTCAGTTTTTTGTGACAATTACATCGGTAAAAATGCGTTATGACCAGAAAAAACAAAATATATCATTATGTTTGATGATATACCTCTCTCTCACACACATTTCTTGAATGACCAGACGCCACATATGCTCAGTTGCTTAAGTTTTCACACTTAAAATAAAAATGTATCTAAAGTAATGTATCTAAATCTAATGTATATAACATTGATTTACAATTAGTTATGAAAAAACACTATCCTAATGACATTTTAAGTTACACCAACTCCACTTGTTGTGTTTTATACATGAACAACTAATTATTATTATTGTAATTTCTTGTTGTTCTAATTGTTTGTACTGAGCCACACAATGTACTGAAATCTATTCCTAAAACATTTATCATAATCAGTTTTGCAGTCTGACAAAAATTAATGAACCCTATTTAAAAAATTTAAAAAAACTTGTATTTAGGTCAGTGTATTAATTTGCATAGATAAACCAATATCCTCATTAACATAGATAGAAATGGGTTCATTTATAGGCAACTGGGTTAACTAAAGAACAATTTAAAAGACTGTTTGCTGTTACAAAATTAAGCATATTTACAGGAAGCCGTCGTAAATATGCGTTTTATAAAACAGAAATAGAAATAGGGTGCATGTATAGGCCTATATAATAAAATAAACTCGTGTTCTAATATAATTAATTATAGGCAACTAAATCTAAATATTACTAATAATGATATTTAATTTTACTGAATTTGATTGGTTACACACAATGTCTGCGTTATTTCGTAGCTAAATTATGCACCATACATAAGGAATCTGCACACCGGTTCAATTAATGCAAAGATCTAGCTAACTCATACAAATCTCATAACTCGACGGTTCCACCGTGTTGTGACAAAACCTATTGTAATGTATAAGTCGTTTTTAAAAAAGTTATAGCGAGAAATGTAATAGATCGACATCAATAAACAAATATCTACTTAAGGCCCTTAACAATTAACTTTTAAGTAAATCAAACTCCACCCATATTTACGTCACAACACAAACCTTGTCAGGTATTGTTTGTTTTTTTCCCCACTTTTCGTTGGATTCTTCCTTTGGTTTCAAGTATACTGCAGTATGTTCCTTTGTATTTTATGCGACTAAAACTCTAACTTGATCGTACGATATTCTTGGCTAACCTCTCAGTTGGATAAACTCGACATTCCTCGGCTGATTCAAAAGTTGGTCCACGCTCCCAGTTCTTTTACCGGCGGAACAGCATTTTTTTTTTTAAATTAAGTATGGCAGCCATCAAGGCACTTCAGCAGTGGTGCAAAATTCAATGTGAAGGATATCGAGATGTGGCTATCACAAACATGACAACCTCCTTCAGAGACGGACTGGCTTTCTGTGCACTTATCCACAAACACAGACCGGACCTCATGTAAGGAACTTAACATAATTTGATTTATTTTATTGCTAAGAATACATCACTGTTGCTGGCGGTATTAACAAATGTAAGAAAATTAAAATCCTTGTGTGCGTTAAGGTAGCGTGTTTCACTTCCAGTTTTGCTCTAATATGTGTGTTTCTTGGAGATGTTGCAAACGTTTTGTACAAAAATGCAAATATAAGTGGTTTAAATAACAATTTAAAACGTCCCTTCCCACAATAAACTTGACTACACACATTCTTTCGAAATTTAAATTTATTTTTAAAGTCAATCATGTAAGTTCAGTAAACAAGCGTACGCAATCAGACACATGTACTTAATAACGTAACTTGGCCAAACTTCTCAGACATTCCCGGAACCGCATACGTCGGACGTTATCTCTCGGCATTTAGATAATGTTAGAACTGATAAATGTAGATATTTTTAAAAACTGTTTATTGTTTTATTATACTGGTTTATTAGTAAATGGTTTTCGGTATGCAAGTTGGAATATCACAGTGGGAGCAATTTATTCTTAGTAAAAGTTGGTTTAGTCTGTTTTGGCGAAAGGCTCGTCTAATATAAATCAGATTTGCCGTTAAAGTGTATATACTTAGATCAAGTATGAATGTTTAAATGACGTTAAATATTTATACTTGTAGGTTGAATAACCGTTTGCTTGTATTTGACTTGAAAACATTTCTACCAGCTGGGGACCACTACAATAATTATTGAACAGCCTTTTTTTGAAGCTGTCCAAAGCATATTGATATAAGGTGATTCTTGTACTTTGAGTAGAATTATAAACTGATTAAATATAAACCGTTTTTGTGAGGTTTTTAAAATCATAAGCAGAAGTAACACTATAGTGTGGATCTTGCAGGTGTTTCTTGATCACCTTTTAAGGCCATGCAGCATACAAGATTAAGTTTTTCATACTCAAACAATTAAAATCCAGAGTTCAACTAATATTTGAATTATAAATGTGTTCAAAGAATAACTGCTCCCCCCTAACCCATCAGCCTTCTGGTCATTTAACATACTGTGGCCTACGCAGACCATATGAGTGGCTCACTGTTGAGGCGTGTCCCTGATGACACTGCAAACATATGGGTGTCTGAAAAGCCAATTTGTGCCACTGTATACATCGATCAGCCATAACATTATGACCACTGACAGGTGAAGTGAATAACACTGATAATCTTATCATGGCACCTGTCAGTGGGTGGGATATATTAGGCAGCAACTGACATTTTGTCCTTTAAGTTGATGTGTTAGAAGCAGGAAAAATGGGCAAGGATCTGAGCGACTTTGACAAGGGCCAAATTGTGATGGCTAGACGACTGGGTCAGAGCATCTCCAAAACTGCAGCTCTCGTGGGGTGTTCCCGATCGGCAGTGGTCAGTATCTTTCAAAAGTGGTCCAAAGAAGGAAAAGTGGTGAGCCGGCGACAAGGTCTTGGGCGGCCAAGGCTTATTGATGTACGTGGGGAGCGAAGGCTGGCCTGTGTGGTCCGATCCAACAGACAAGCTAATTGCTGAAAAAGTTAATGCTGGTTCTGATAGAAAGGTGTCAGAAGACACAGTGCATCACAGTTTGTTGTGTATGGGGCTGCGTAGCCGCACTGATCAGGGTGCCCATGCTGACCCCTGGCCACTGCCGAAAGCACCTACAATGGGCATGTGACCATCAGAACTGAACCATGGAGCAATGGAAGAACGTGGCCTGGTTTGATGAATCCCGGTTTCTTTTACTTCTCGTGGCTGGCCGGGTGCGTGTGCGTCGCTTACCTGGAGAACTAGTGGTACTAGGATGCACTATGAGAAGAAGGCAAGCCGGTGGAGGCAGTGTGATGCTTTGGGGAATGTTCAGCTGGGAAACCTTGGGTCCTGCCATTCATGTGAATGTTACTTTGATACGTACCTACTAACTAAGCATTGTTACAGACCATGTACACCCTTTCATGGCAACGGTATTCCCTCATGGCATTGGCCTCTTTCAGTAGGATACTCTGCCCTGCCACAAAGCAAAAATGGATCAGGAATGGTCTGAGGAACACAACAATGAGTTTAAGGTGTTGACTTGGCCTCCAAATTCCCCAGATCTCAATCCAATCGAGCATCTGTGGGATGCGCTGGACAAACAAGTCCGATCCATGGAGGCCCCACCTTGCAACTTACAGGACTTAAAGGATTGCTGCTAACGTCTTGGTGCCAGATACCACAGC
>JAOYSI010007610.1:0-12031 GCA_025775065.1 Hiodon alosoides | reverse complement strand
CAGAAATAAGAGTCTTGCTGCTTGTGCTACACTATCGCAGAAATAAGAGTCTTGCTGCTTGTGCTACACTATCGCAGAAATAAGAGTCTTGCTGCTTGTACTACACTATTACAGAAATAAGAGTCTAGCTGCTTGTGCTACACTATTACAGAAATAAGAGTCTTGCTGCTTGTGCTACACTATCGCAGAAATAAGAGTCTTGCTACTTGTGCTACACTATTGCAGAAATAAGAGCCCCTGGCTATGGCTTCCCACCACTGAGACCAGAAGAGCAGCCATTTGTTTGAAGATGGAAGTGTGTTCTACCTACTTTTAATTATACTATTAACTCATATGGACTCGGACATGCCAATATTTAAAAACTAAAATATGTTAATGATAATGACAGCCGGTTTTGTTAATATGCCTAATCATTTTGCACGTTCAACCTTAAGGAAGTGAGCAAAAGCCAATTTAAAAACATCTTACAGTAACAGAGCGATTTTTACACACATGCACATCCTGGATGGACAATGGGCCTTGGAAAAACGAACGCAATGCAGAAATGCATATAAAACACAGTTATACGGTACCGTCGCGCAGCTTTAAGGTTTAACAACCACATCAGATACTTTCAGCACAAGAGTAGGGACATTCAGTTGCACGGTTCAATGTAAGTCATGTTTTTAGGAATGTGTTTAATTGGAACAAAAGGTTACTGGGTGTTAAATAGGTGACTGTGTGTTAAAGGCCTCTGGGGAAATGATCTGAACTGCAAAGGTGCCAGACTTTTCATAAGGAAACAAATCCACATATCAGCTGGGCCGTATTTTACAACTCTGGATCCGACATTTAAAGCAAAGCTCTTGGAAGGTGTCTGAGCAAACGGTGGAAGGGAGTTGGGGGTGGCGGGATGTGGGGTGGCAGGAATGCAGGCTGGAGGCTGAGGATATCTACCCCACCACGGGAGTTTTCACACCCCTAGAGGGTCTACTCACCACACTGCCATTGAGTCTGGGCAAAGTTGAGGACCTGTAACTGTACTTGGGGGCACAGTTGCACCAGCTGAAGGTGGAGTTGGCAGACCTGTTTCTCTCTAAGCTCTCCCGGGGAACCTCAGGATGGACCAGGGCAGTTCTTCTCTCCCTCTCCCTCTCCCTCTCCCTCTCCCTCTCCCTCTCCCTCTCTGGGGGCAGGTCCTTTCTCATCTCCAGTAGGTCCTCCCTCCTAACGCTGTCGATGTCTGTCTCCAAGTAGGCTTTGCCTGGTGACACCGGGGAGCAGCGCTCCTCCTGTGTGTTCCTTGTGACCTCGCTGGCGTCCAGGACCTTACAGCTGGGAAGGCACTTGCTCCACTGGTAGACCGTGTGTACCACGCTGCCCCTCTTGCTGGCAGTGGCAGCGATGGTGGGGACCCAGCTCGGGACGCCCCATAAGGCGGGAGGCTCCCTTTGCCGAAATGCACCGAAGGCCTGCAGGCTGCCAGGGTCCAGCACTCTGCAGGTCACCTCGTCTAGGAACTGGGAGAACT
Source organism: Hiodon alosoides (assembly GCA_025775065.1). Taxonomy (NCBI): domain Eukaryota; kingdom Metazoa; phylum Chordata; class Actinopteri; order Hiodontiformes; family Hiodontidae; genus Hiodon; species Hiodon alosoides. Next base: position 10,521 of record JAOYSI010007610.1, on the reverse strand, counting down.
TCAGCTTGGCCTCAATCTTCTGCTCTAGCTGCCCTGTGGCGGTCGGCGCATCCTGGCTGGAGGGTGGGCTCTGTAAGGAATCCCTCCCCCCGGCGCCTCTCTCCGCTCCCTCCTGGTACTCTGGCCGGTCCTCATTCATGTAACCTGCCTCGGAGCTGCTGTCTGCCTCCGTGTGGTCGGCGGAGCCTGAGCCCAGCCGCGCTCGGAAGACCTCCTCGCTGTGCTTCTTGATGGAGCTTCGCAGCAGGCAGGTGGCCCCCGAGCTCCAGCTGTTGGTGTCCCAGCTGCTGTCATCCCCGCTGGAGCTGGCGCTGGCGCTGGCGCTGTGCAGGCTGGGGCTGGAGCTCCGGAGGCTGGGCAGGGAGCCCTGCAGACTGCTGTCCCTGGAGCTCTGCAGACTGCTGTCCCTGGAGCTCTGCAGGCTCGGAGACGAGATGCTGGAGGGCGGGAGAGGCGGCAGGTCCTCCTCTGGGTCGTCCCGCCGCTCAGAGATGACAAGGCAGGAGGGTGTGGAGGAGAAAGGGTTGTGCTCCTGTCGGCCAGTGACGGCAGCTTTGGGCCGGTTCGGCCGGAACAGATTGCCGGCGCCGCCGCTGCCACCCCTGGCGGTCACCCCTCTTCCAGCTGATCGCACCGACGATCCATTCTGCATCTTGGGGCTCGGAGGTGCGTGGTCGGCTACCGTCCGGAGCGAAAGCTGGACCATGGCTCACTGGCCAGCACAGACGCAGCACTCAGGCAGCACAGAATCACTCTCCACCCCCGCCCTGAGTGCCGCTCTCCCCGCTCGGCAGGTCCTGATTCCGCCTCTTCCACTGCCTGACAGGCGTTCAGCCCCTCAGCTCAATCGACACAGCGTCGGGCGATTTCACACCCAGCGGCCTCAGAGAAGGCAGAAGACCTAGTTTTGCACAGCGTGGAAGCGCCTACGTCCAGATTGGGGATCTATGACTTCTTGAAAACGACATCCGGGATTCGTCAACATCCACGCTTGGTGTGTCGTCCTGCTAATTAGTGTGATGTATCGACGGGTCCCAGTGACGGTGTGGCGAGCTTTCCAGGTCACTGGGCCCGTGTTCCAGGGCATCGATCGCGGATGCCGCAGCGCATTCAGGGAACGCGGGCGATGGGGCGGAAACCAAAGTGCGGGCAATCGATGGTCAGCAACAGAGCTGGGCGTTTTACCGCCGCACAGCGAGCGTCTCCAGCCGTGTGTGTGAGAAAACTGGCCTGTCGACGCACCATTCAGCTGGGTGAAAACAGCGCTTTCAGACAACACCGTTAATACCTGGTAAATTGTCGAGGGAGCGTTAGTTTGAGGATGGAGCGGAGTTTTGATTTTATCTGTTCGACTGGAGAGCCCCTGGTTTTATTCCATGGCGCGGCACGGATTGAATTGAACTCAGGCCACCCGTCGATCTTGGAATACATTACAGTGCTGATGGAGACTGCCCCCAAGGAAACACAAGACAAAATATCCACCAACGGGCTTCTCATCTGGGAAAAAAAAGGTCAATAAATGACTTCCTTCAGAGCTTGTTAGAAAATCTGCGGCAGAAAAAAAACTCCACGGTAACCTGTTGAAGGGGCACGTTAGCACGCCTTGCTCTCTTCTCCCCCGGGTTCATCCCACAATCCAGGGAAAAGCTTAAAGATGTTTTCATGCTTTTGTAACGTTCAAGTTCTACTGTCCCTTCTAACGACTCCCCGAAGGGTTCAGAGGCACGGCTTTTGCTTCAGTGAGTAAGCCGGGTGGTTTGAATGGCTAACCGCGTAACTCCGGCAGTACGTACCCCGGCCTTGTCGAATTGCCATGGCAACTGACGGCCACAAAGCCCGCCAGAAGGCCCGGTTCTGTTGTCGCACTCCAAGGCAGGGTGACCTCGCTCGGCAGACATTAACATCCTCTCTGGATTGACTAAAGTAGGTCTGACCCGTTAGGTGTCACCTCAGTGGCCTTGGAGATGGAGCAGCAGGGAAGATGGCGCCGCAACACTTGTTGCTTCTCACGAGAAAACGGAACGGGACAATTGTTCACCAGCAATTTCCCTCAAATCATGGTTTGTATTGACAGGGAGGGTTGGAAGCTATGTTTTAAATTATGTTATTCTGCGGGGGTGAAAGGAGTGCTTTCCAATAGGAGGAGGGCCACATGCCAACTCAAATAACAGATTACTAATCAGCAAATTTAACAGTCAGGGAAAAATATTTCAATGGAGTCATTTGCATTTTTTATTAAAATGCATTATAATCCCATACCAGAATCAAAAAGTATTTTTAAAGTACTAATAAATATTTGCATTTACCGAATCGATTATGGATGATTGAATTGAACTGCGAGGGGCGGGTTGAGCTGTGGTCAGCTGATCCTGGGTCAGTTTGTGGGGACACAGGAGTCTGCACAGGGGCAGCACTGCTGGAACATCCCAGAAGAAAGTGTCTATAAGACACGGTTTGACTGAGATTTTTATAGCAATAACATTTATTTGGTGCAGGAGGTAAACCACTATGAACCGGCCCTGGCATTCATAGGACCCTGACAAAGGGGTCCAAACCCACCATCTCCTGATGGGGTCTATGTCCCACTGAAACTGCTCGACTGGGCAGTGGGCTCAGAAAAAAACAAACAACCCAGCAGGTTCCCTGGTTTAAAATCCAGTCCTGGCCCTCATCTAAACAGAAGGTCATGCATTATTCAGGTATTCCGTTTAAACCACAAACCAAAACAGGGAGACTCTGGAACAGTCCGTCCACCGTCTGTGCCCTCTCCGCACCAGAACCCAGCCCTCTGAACACCGGGTGTTAGTAAAGCTGTTAGGTATTAACAGTGACTGGCGATCCCCCCCCCAGCAGGCGCGCTGGAGAATTTGAGAGAGCAGAGCGGTAGGTCTCTTCCGAGGCCAGCAGGGGTAGCCATTTCACACTCGCACATGTCCAAACGTCACTCTTCGCCAGAGCTCTCCACAACACGCTGGTATCGTACCGGCTTTGGTGTTAGCAGAAACGAAGAGGAGCACCTGGTACTCTGCTTCCTGACAACAGAATTGTGTTACCACGTGAACCATGCAGGTCTTTTTTTTTGGGGGGGTAGATTCGTTTTTAGGGTTTTGGGTAGATTGAGAGGTGGATGGCATTATGGTATTATGGCAGAAATCCGCAGAAATAGGACAGTACATGTGCGCCAGTGAATCTAAATCCACCATAAAAATACATTCTATAAAACTCTCCCTTTTAACGACTTCTGAAATGTGCTGTTAATTGCCAAAAAAGGCTAGTTATTTCACCCCAATGGGTTTTCATTTTATTTTTTTTTCTTTGAGAAGCTGCTTGGTTTTTCTGAGCTAAATTACGTGATGCGGCTGTACCAACAATGGCCACCTGGGGGAGATTTCTCCACGAGCAGCGAGCGACGGGTTTCAGACAAACGCCTTTATATGCTGTGTGTAGTCCGTGACATTCTCTAACGAACAATACCCGTCAGGCTGCATATCGTGCTGTGTAAGTGCGACAGAAGGGAACTCCCTCAGCATCTGTCTCGGGGTACTGTCGCTCTGTGGGCAAAATAAGGGAACAAGAGGGCTTTAATAATAAACTTCCAATGACATTCCGCCTGGTTCGTTTTTGCGTTAACATCGCTAATACCAGGCTCATCTTTGGGTAGGTTAGTGGGGGTGTGAACGAGTCCAGTGTTTTTGCAAAGGGTCAGAAACCAGACCTTGGAAACAGTGCATGGTGCCTTTGAGTAGCCACCTGGTTGCATTGATAAACACTGTACATGACTTTACCAAATACATTAAATTAAATTAACCTCAGATTACATTCAAAGGTTTCTCAACCATCCAATGTTCACAAAGTCGATGTTTAAGCACTCACTACTAACGGATAAGGTCATGTGATTATTACAGCATGTTTTACTGGTATTAGTTTGTTTTTCCCTGGGTCCTCGGGACATGTGTATTTTATTGGGTGGGAGGGCGATAGTTCTTACCCAAGGGGCCCATAATTGGCTAATCTGGCTATGAGCGAATTAACTCTATACATCCATAATCAGTCACAGGGGACTGAAATGATGGGCTGGGAGGCGAAGCCAGCACCGTTTTCCGGAGCCCTATTCCCAGCATGCCCGTCAGCCGACAGTAATTCAGTATCGCCTTAAGTGGGGAGGGCGGGGACAGGATTAAACAAGCGTGATAGGCAGGCTCCGGAAAGTCATTAGCGACGCATTAAAATGCACAGGAGCTCAGTCTTATAATCGTACCTCTCACCTTCAGCCTCCCAGATGGGACGCCCCCCCAAACACTGTCGTTGGACCACATGCTCGACCAGCGGGATCAATGACGTTCCCCGAGCCCAACTGGTCCACCACCCTGATCTTGGCGATGTCCGCTCAAGAGATGAGTCAGAGCCTGGCTGACACTCTCGGCCCGAGGACGTGAAATCTTCCTTTGTAGAGATAATCCGGTCCTACGCGTCACAGGCTCCGAGCTGCGCTCAGAACCTTAGCTTCGGTTTGTTTGACTAGATAAAAAAGAACCCTTTTCAGGTGAGCCTTATGTTATCATTTATTATTTATTAATTTGGCAGATGCCTGTATCCAGGGCAACCTAAATAAGTTAGATACATATTTAAGCCTAAATCAAACCATTAGCAACACAAAGAAGATTAAATACTCAGTACTAAAATCCTGTGCATGCAAGAAGAAATTTCAAAACTATCATTGCAATATATTTTCACAAGTTAAACGCCTACACTAACGGCGCTGGTACAGGAGTTCGGATCATAGATAATTCTCAAGCTTTTAAAGACACGTATTGACAATGATGATTAAAATGGTCCAAGGAGAGTAAGTGATAAAGAGAGGTAAGACACATATTCACTTGTTGGATATCATCTCCCACTGTGTTGTAACATAGTTCTCAACATTTCACCCATCACTTTCAGCCTTCATCTCTTCTGTCACACGTCTCACCTCACACACGTCTCACCTCACACACATCTCACCCGGCACGCGTCTCACCTCACACACGTCTCACCAGGCACACGTCTCACCTCACACATGTCTCACCTCACACACGTCTCAACCAGCACATGTCTCACCTCGCCCACTTCACCCGGCACACGGAAGCTGTTGCTTCAATCGGTAACTCCTTTTGTCCTTCAAAAGTGAGAAGTAAGAGCAAACTGGATCATTCTTTTTAAAAGTTCAGTTTGTTTTTTTATCTGGAAGGAGAAACAACACACATTGTAGAACCGGCTTCTCTGGACCAATGGAAAGGGACCCCAGGTCTTTTTTAGATGGTGACTCACCCAGGAGACCCGGGTAATGGATTGCGGGGGTGAAGGAAATCAAAAGCAGTCAATCACGAGTTTAATAAGTCATCTGATACAAAGTGCAAAGGGGCATTACTGCTGACTCCAAGCGTGGCTGACATCTGTTCGTCGTCATGGCGACACAGGTGGTCCCTTGGCCTGCATACCTCTACCTGCCTCCCCAGCAGTTCACCTTTCTGAATCCTCACTGAAGCTTTCCACAGGAATCCACAGGATCAACGGCAAAAATCTGCCAGATGAAAGCTGGGGAGAAACAAAAATTTAATCTTAGAAGAAAGAATGAGAACGTATTTTTTAATGGTAATTTCCTCCCCTCCTGCATCTTCATGCCCGTGAACTTCTCATATCGTCACAGTTAAAATAATCACCAGCAGTCTCAGATTACTTTACACATTGTACAAGTAACTTTTATTGTCCACTGAAATGTCTACTAAAATACAAATACCTGTCATTGAGACGATGTCTTAAATTTACGGCAGTTACACTCAGACCATTAAGCGAGGACAACAACCTGAAGATTGCATGCAATTTGTGGATGAAAGAGCAGAGTCATTTCGGTATTACAGTCATTTTAAAGAATCGAGATGGCTTCTCGAGCTATGAACTGAGCCAAGTTTCAGGCTCAGACGTCTTAGCTGGACAGTTTTTTCAGCTGAAATCGACTGCATGCAAACGGGTATTTAGTCCAACCTGTAATTTAAACCATTACTTTTTTCTTGTCTAATCACACTCCCAAAAAGGAAATGTCAAGTTTCAGCTCTTCTATGCATCTATTAGACCCTGCCTTGTCACCGTCCCAGCCACTAGTGGGCGTGCTAGAAATATAAATTAAAATAAATAAACTGCATATTTTATTTTGGGTACTGTACAGGGGGTGGGGCATGGCATGGGGAGTGGGATGTGAGGGTCAAATCAAAATCCTGCTAAAGGTACTGCTTCAGAGAGATTTAAGAGGAACGCCTCTTCAGTGGGCGTCTCCTATGGGTCCAGATGCCTTGATTGGCAGTGGCTGACTGGTGAAAAGACTACATCCATCAAAGGCACATTCAGCATCAGTCTTAATTCACTCCACAGTGTGAGCATTGTGCAGAATGTGGACAAGCGACGCTTGACGAAACACTGTATCTGAACGCAAACACGAGTGTTGATTTCAGCTGCTTGGAAGAGGATTAAACATTTGTGCATCACCAATAGATCAGGGAATTACAAATTAGATGAACTGATATCCTATAAGAGCCTTAATGAACTGATTTCCATTCAAAGTTTTATTATGTAAACCAGACATCATTTCAGCTCCTATTGACTGGAAATGTCCAACCTTAAAGTGAATGTTCCTAACAATTAGCAGCTAACCTCTACCTTGGGGTTTGGAGAGGTTGTTTGTGAGAAATGTCTACTAAAATATATAGGTTGGACTAAATACCCAAATTGCATGCTCTCAATTTCAGACGAAAAAATTGTCCAGCTAAGACACCTCAGCCTGAAACTGGGCTCAGTTCACAGCTGTCACTGCCACCGTCAACGTCGGCCTTGTTCTTGATCACGGTCTCCCCCGAAACTGTGTCAAGCCGGGGGTTAAACAAACCTCCTGTGTGGCTCACTACTTTAGCTGTCTCTTTCTCCATGGGGGTCTGCCAGTCAGAGCAACCTCCTGACAAGGACAATGTAGACCGGGGCTGGGACACGGGGGCAGGCGGCAGGGGGGTCACCCTTTGCATACATATTATTGGCATTGACTGACATACAGTAGATCTTTGTGATCTGTCTGAAAACATCCCATAATATATATAAAGCGATAGCATATTTGAAATAGTTATGGTCTGGTTTTGTAGTGTGCTTTCTTCAATTGGATTTTCGACCCACTGTTATTGAAATACCACAGTAACTTTTCTAATGCCATCACCATTTATAAGGCTAACCTACACACAGTTATACGCTTGCCAGTTGTGAAATTTTGAGCATGGGACTGTGTAATTGTATATCAAACAACTGACTAGATGAATTACGAATTACAGAACCGTGTGGCACCCCAGGTAATGACGAGGGTAACCGGCTTCACTCAGCAGTAAATGCTCAGGCTTTTCTCCTCGATGCACCACCTAGCCGTGGGATACATAAATGATGACACAGATCAAAGCCGTTTACCAATGGCCTCTGGGAGAAATTCTCAGAAGAGAGAAACAGTTTTTTTTTTTTTTTTTTTTTTGCAGTTTTAAAATCGTTTAATGGCTTTCTGAAAATGCAACCGACGCATCACTAATCTGTGCTTGTTTGTGCCGGTCAGACAGCAGGCAAAAGCCCTCTCGACAGACACGCTAAAAACAGATCTTCCGTGCATGGAGGATGCATCCACAGCTGTCCACGCATCCCTGCAACACGTGGAATACAAAGTGTGTAATGAGCGTCAGAGCTTGGGAACCGGGGGACTATCGCCCTGGAATGTCAGGAATGTCACGCAAAGTGGCGTCAGGTGGGCACGTCCCTCGCCGCGGGAAACTCCACTTCATCTACCTCTGTTTTAAGGTATCTTTCCGACCGAAACTGTCTTCTCGGTCCCCTGGAGCCTGCATCGACATCTCCATGGAAACCAGAGGACATGTAGAGAAAAGATGTGTGCTGCCTGGAAAGGGAGGAGGGGTCTGTGTGGGGGGTGCGGGTAATCCTGCCAATCCTTCAGGTGACTCCAATATTATCCACTGGTTCCTGTTGAATGGAAGAACATGTCCAACTGGTTAATGTGGCGTGGCGTTCCACAATGCTATCTGTCAAGTGGGCAATGTAACTTCTCATTTAACACCCCCTTTCACCAAAGGCTGCAGTTCCTTGTAAGTACAGCGAGGACACAAAGTAAAACATTAACTCCAGTCGGGTGAAGATCCTGTTACAGAGTTTGCAAAGTGGCTTCATACTGAAACATTATTTCTACCTTTGGTCCTGACCTAAGGCAGTTAGCTCCAACAAACTGATTCAAATGAGGACGGTAATTAAGCAAAATCCCCTCTCTCCCAGTATTAATGACACATGACCTCAATGGTGTGAATGTCTAGCGGTTACCACTGAGTGAGCCAGACAGAACTAAAAATGGCTGGTAGTTCAGCCGTTATAAAATATAAAAATTACATCATATAGCTTGCCACTTTCGAGTAGTTTGTGCGAAACATTTTGTTGGTCCCCAGTGAATGTCACTACACGCAGGATACGTAGCTATTAAGTTAAAATAATTTTACTCCAGTTCGCAAGCGCAACAGTGCCCTCTAGTGGCCAAGAAATATTGGTATTAAAATGCAACAAACCTCTTCACAAACTATAGGATACGTCAAAAAGGAATCCATAGGGGTTCCTTTAGGGAATGTCAGCTAAAACATGAAAGTGTGTTACTTCTGAATTGTGGTAATTTGAGGATGGTCTGTCCAAAAGAGGTGCGACTCTCCACCGGTGCAACAGAGATAGAGAAACCTTAAGAGACGATGTATGTGGGTTGTAACGTCCTTTTTCTTTAACATCTCAGATAAGTATTCAAACCGATAAATATGAGCATAGCAGGTGAATAGAAATTTGAATTAGATGCGCGGGTTTCATATTGTGGGCAGGCTTTATTACAAGGGGCCATTTAATATTAAGTCCTGTTTGGCTCCGCTGACCTGCTGTGATATAAACTAGCGGGTCTGACGACGGCAAAGGAGATCTGTTTATTGTTTACTGACAGACAAAGAAGTATAGGACATCAAACTCTCCATTAACACACCTTGAGGGAGATGTGATGCGATGTGGAGTTGACTACACTGACCCGATGTTTTCTTAGCACATCCATCTATGCAATCCCGCTCCATAACAAGAGCAATACTGTCCTCTCTGGTTCTTTTCAGTAATTGCAGTGGATTAAGAAAATCTTCCTTCCCACCGTGACTCTCAGAAATGAAGCGGCTGTCAGTGGGCCCATTTAAGTGCCAATTCCAACGTCGTTTTTTTGTATTTTTTTTGTATATACATTTCAGCGATTCCTTCTGAATTTCTTTATTTGTGTAAAATAAATACATGCTTGCCGCCTCTCCCTCAGCCTGCTAATTGTTCCGTTGAAGCACGCAATGCGCTCACAGCCTTCTGGCTGTGCTCTGGCTTCCCGCCACACCCGTCAGTGGCCATTCAGCTGAGCGATGAAGTAAACCAGATACGTCCAGCTTGTGATTTATACATGTGACTCCAGTCAGAAGAGTTCTGACTTAAAATCCCCAGCACACAAAGCGTCTCGGAATGCTTCCACACACATGCCCATGGTACATACAAAATCTCAGCATGGAAACAGATACACAGATAAATGACCCCCCTCCCCCCAACATATTTATCTTCCTTATGAGAGGAGTGATCCGTTTGATCAGTAACAGCTCAATAACAGATCAATAACAGCTCAGTAACAGATCAATAACAGCTGACCGGGACAGCTCTCTCTGCCCCAGCAGTACACACACTTCCTCAATTACACCTCAGGGGGCCGACTTTTAAAATTAAAGTTTTGATTCTGAAAATCCATTCCGTTTGGTCTGGGATTGGTCATAACTCTTTCCCAGAGATTTTTTTGGACCTGACTGGCAAACACGCAGAAGTCTCCGGAGGGATCGAGCGCGCTGTGTATTTGAAGCAGAATCGAGGACGGGAGTGTGACAAATTTAGTGGCCTGTGCTTAGTTTGTGTCGTTCAGGTAAGCAAGAGAAGCCTGGGGGGGAAGTCTTTTCCATTTTGTGCAGGATCACAGATCACTTGTATGGTCTTTTGTTTTAACTTCTCATAGACATTAATGGTGTATGGTCTTGGTTGTGTAATACAGATTCTGTCGCTGGCTGTGAAATTACCCTGCCAAGGCTTAGAGCTTAAACAGCTTTTAATGACACTTTAACAGGGCTTGCGATTTGTGACCTGATCATTAAATCATCACTTTGTAGGCCAGGCCCTGGCCTCCCTAGTTTCCTCTTCAGATCAGCACTAAATCAGGGGCATCCCTCAGGGGAATTATCTGGGATATGGGGGGCTCAGCTCAGAGTGTCAGTGTACCGGAGGTGGTAACTATGGTATCTTCCGGCCCGGTCTCCCGGCCGATGCTTGGCTTTGTCACGATTCCAACAGAGAGAGAGAGAGAGAGAGAGAGAGAGAGAGAGAGAGAGAGAGAGAGAGAGAGAGAGAGAGAGAGAGAGAGAG
>JAOYSI010007609.1:0-12032 GCA_025775065.1 Hiodon alosoides | reverse complement strand
GTGCAACTCCCCCGTTGGGTTAAAAAATCGGTTTGTTTCCCCCCCCCCCCCCCAATGACGAAATCATGTTAAAACAAAATTTTATAGAAATAAACTTTGAATACTTTTGATTGTCAGTCATTGTTCCTGGTTTTGAAGATGCTTTGAACTGCACCAGAGATGCTCAAAGCTCCAAGTGGTTTCGAGAACTTTGGTTTAATGTTGCGTCACCTTTTGATTTTATTTTGGTTAACAGGTGCTTCGATAGTAATCGTGGGCTAAGTGTTTCATGTTGGTCAAATGCGTTTCAGGGTCTGGGGTCGAGAGAGATTCCAGATTATATGAAATAAGAAGGCTGATGTTAGACCTGAAAGTTTAGATGAAACCCCTGCACAAGTAGCCGGACAGAAATGGGGCCCTGTGGCTTGTGGAGGGAGAGGCAGTTTAACAGCTCAGTGTGGGCAGGAGTGTGTAAACACCCAGGGGTCAGATATGGGGCCCTGTGGCTTGGGGAGGTGAGAGTAAAAACTGCCTCTCCCTCCACAGTTTAACAACTCAGTGTGGGCAGGAGTGTGCAAACACCCAGGAGTCAGATATGGGGCCCCCATTCGTGTTCCTGGACTGGAGCTGGGAGGGTGAAGGTTGGTGTTGGGAAAGGGGGTGAATGGGTCAAGGGGAGCTGGGTATATGTAGGGTTGTGCTGATAACGTTAATGTATATGCTGATAACGTTATTACGCATGGTGAAACAAGGACAAAGGAGTTAATGAAATCAATTACACGGGGCATAAATGATTAGTTTACCTTGAATTCAGACAGAAAACGTTTACAGGCACATTATTACAGGCCCATGCAGTAGTGTTGCTGCACAATCACCCTTGTGTTGTACTCAAGGTGACTCAAAAGCCCAAAGGTATGCTCATCTGACTATGCTGCACTTGTTTAGACAGAAACTTACTGAAGCTAAACAAATCTCCAGCAAAAGGCACACACCGCGCACACAGACACAGCATATTGACCAATTTAAAAAATGTATGGTGGAATCGGGTGCAGGGGGAGGGGGTCAAAAACTAAGAGTGTAGTTTGTTGTTATTATTATTATTATTATTATTTCTGGTATGACGCATATATATCGATGCACAGTAAAGATGTAGATAATTATTTTGTATCCCCATAAGGCTTGGATCAAATCAAAACTTTGGCAACCCGCTAATCACACTTTACATAATGGAGTTCTTTGGCGTTTTCTTTCCTTTTTAAGTATCTTATGTATTCAACTCATAAAAAGAACACTAAATACAGTTATATAAAGTGCGATTAGTGAGTTGCCAAAGTTTTGATTTGATCCAAGCCTTATGGGGATACAAAATAATTATCTACATCTTTACTGTGCATCGATATATATGCGTCATACCAGCAATAATAATAATAATAATAATAATAATAATAATAATAATAATAATAACAACAACAAACTACACTCTTTTCTGCAATTAAACCAAAGTTTTCCTGGACAGTGCTCCTTCCTTCTGGAGACTGGATTCAGTGGTATCAGTCGATCTTGATAGTTCCATGCAGTGTTGAGCTACACTGTCCAAACCTCAAGGGTCTCTATACAGTGAAAAAGCTGACATTAATGCCTCTTCCTGGGGGCTAGGTGGCTGCTGCCCCCTGGTGGCTGCCAGTTAAAGGGGCAGACTGGAGGCACCCTGAGGGCTCGGACTCCCAGATTGCAGACAGGTAAGACACCCTGCGGCGATTAACCAGCCGCTCTCTGCCCGATCTCAGACCGTTCTTCTTCCGTGCTTTTATTCTGTTGTAAAAGTGACGCGCTCCGCATGTGGAGACGCACTGTAAGTATTGCATACGTTTGCAGTATGGACGCTGCCCGTGGCGACGTCGACAGTCTTCCCTATGTTGACATGTGGAACGTTTCTACTCTCTCCGTCGACACGCCCACTTGCTTCCCTGACGCCTGCTGTCACCCGGCCCTTGCAGGATGGATCACCCCGTGCTCCACGTCTCCTGGGCTGACGCTGTAGCCTACTGCGCCTGGGTGGGGAAGAGGCTGCCCACTGAGGCCGAATGGGAGTACGCCTGCCGTGGGGGGCTGCAGGACAGGTAGGCCCGGTGTGTGAGGGGGGGGGCGGCTGCAGGACAGGTAGGCCCGGTGTGTGTGGGGGGGGGCTGCAGGACAGGTTGACCCGGTGTTTGGGGGGGGGCTGCATGACAGGTAGGCCCGTTGTGTGATGGCGTCAGAGTGCACAGAAGTGAAAGGGTGGGCGGGTCTGTACTGCTATTGCCGTCAGGTTGTATGGAGGGAAGACTGTGGAGGGGTGGTGTCGGAGGGGTACCAGTTATGGCTACTCGGTGCGGGGGTGGACCGTTCCTCGTGCGGGGGTGGACCGTTCTGCTCCGCTCCTCGGTGTGGGGGTGGACCGCTCTACTCCTCAACTCGTCGACGTACAGTACCAGAGCGGAGCGGTTTTAAGAGGCTGCCACTTCCTCCTGGCAAGCGTTTTTTTGTGTCAGACCAGGCCAATAAAACGGCAAACGCTGCCAGCGGTTGAGCCTGTTCTTTTACGACTTTCACGGGCAACAAATCATCTTCTGTTGGATGACCTGCTGTGCATTCAGGAAGCCATGAAGCAAAATCCCAAACAGAATGGGAATTGGCAGAAATAGTCTGTCTGTGTGGCCATCATCCACGGGCTTCCTCCTTAGTTATCCTTAGTTAATGTGGATTTGTGCCGTTTCGTGGTTTACACGAGTAGTAGAAATCTTCAGTAAGGACATCTGATGGTGGAAATTGTGAGATAAAGGAGATGGATGGATTTTGTTAGACACCAGGAAAACATGACGCCGTTTTTAAAGAAAAACCATTTCGTATTCTTACAGAACTCTGAATAAGCATCTACTGTTATTGTAGCTCAACATAAGATAATGAAAATGAAACTTTATCTGACTTTGTTAGTGTAACTAGCGATCAAATGAATTTTGGTGCAGCCTGTCGCCTACGTGACGTTTTCTGCCTTGGTTTTAATTAAGCCTCAGCACTGCCTCATTCTCTGTGCTTTAACCTTTAAAGCTAGCTCTGATGCTGTGTGACATATTTAGCTTTCTCCTTTAACCAACAGCCTTGTTTCTTTCAGACTGTATCCCTGGGGTAACAAACTGAACCCCAAAGGCCAGCACTATGCTAACCTCTGGCAGGGGGATTTCCCAACGCACAACACTGCTGAGGATGGCTACACCAGAACCTCACCGGTGAGAGATCCCCAGTGACTGTCTGGTGTTGTGCCTCGCACACTCGCACTCACTCGCACACTCACTCGCACACTCACACTCACACACTCACACAGGGTTGGGCAGAGTTTATGTTTTAGGAATGACTTTCCCAAGACATTTTGGGTAATTTGGGTTTGGACATTGTGGCACTCCCTGGATCTGCACAACCTGACTCCGACTCCGGGGCTGTCTATCTGGACGGCCTGTCACAAGCGGACACTCCTGCAGTGAAGTCCAACCGGGCAGACGTTACCAAAACGGGGCTGCTAGCTGTTTTGTTAAGCCCTCTGTGTCGACAGACTGGCTCCAGCACTCTCGCGATCTACACTGTAACAGCTGTCACGCGTCACACGTTTCTTTTCCCCTTCCTGTGCAGGTGATGTCATTTCCTCCCAACGGTTACGGGCTTTACAACATGGTGGGGAATGCCTGGGAGTGGACGGCTGACTGGTGGAGCGTGCGTCACACCACAGACGAGCTTCACAACCCTGTAAGGGCTCACAGAACGGCCGTTTTTGATCAAACGCGTAGCAGTCCAGTCTGGCCCAGGGGACACAGCGTTCTCCTAATGTTCTCCTAATGTTCCTACGCTCTGGGTTTTGCTTGTCAGCTGGGATGGCTTGAGTTTGCTGTGGGGGCCATTTAAAAAGCAGCAAATGTATGAATGGAAGACATCCCTAACTGCTGTTGGCTTGCACTGATTTACGTGGAAGACATCCCTAACTGCTGTTGGCTTGCACTGATTTACGTGGACGACATCCCTAACTGCTGTTGGCTTGCACTGATTTACGTGGAAGACATATGGGGAGTATAATTCTAAAAATATTAACTATATTTGTGTAGCGCAAATTCAGTGGCTCTTAAAATTTAGTTGCTTAGCAGACGCTGGGGTGGGACTTGAAACAGTAACCACTCGGTTACAAGTGTAGCACCAGCTGCCCTTTAGCGTTTTGTACGCACTCTCTGGTGCGCTGTGTGTGTGTGTGTGTGTGTGTGTGTGTGCGCTGGCGCCATGCAGGGGGAAGTTTTTTTTTTTTCTTCTTTCTTTTGGGTTCTCCGAAGAGCAAATAAAAAGGAAGGCGAGTGTAAAACCAGCTGCTTGCACTTCACAGGCTGTGTAGAAGCATCAAGTACAGAACATGATCTCTCCTACACCAACGCTCGGCTCTCAACCCCCACGCCACTGTCTCGCACTTGTGGGGGGGGTTCGGTTTGGGCGCAACCCAGACCAAACAGCCAATGGGAAAACGGAATGTGAATCCCTATGATAGCTGGTTGGCCACTGATAGAGGATTGTGGAAAATACAAAAGACCACACAGAGTATATGTGGAGAGGTTGTTACCAGGTAACAGGCCACGTTGCCACTCTGTTGATCTCTAACATCCTGTTGAAACGGGTTTTAGTTGAACCGTGACGACAAACCCAAAAGCTTTGTGTCGCCTTTCTTTTTTGTAACGATATCGGTGTCGGATCGCTAGATGTGTTTAGCAATGTTCCTTATTCGATGGTTGCATAAAAGGGGTCCCTTAAATTTGAAAGAAACTGTTCTGGCCAGAGTTTGGGTCCCTTAGCTTTTGGGCATCCTGTGCTGTATTCACTCATTATGTACCATTAATTATAAAATCACGTTCTTCATTCCAGGTAACCGTCTTTTAATGATTAAATATGCACATATTAAGCCTATGCAGAACTGCAGGATCTTTGTTCATTTGATAGGCGACTTCCGTGTTGCGTGTTGCGTGTCACGCCAGCTGCGACGGAGCCTGACGCGTGTAGGCTCACACGGTACTCGCGCTGATGGGCCGTCAGTTTGACCCTGAAAATAAATCCTGCCAATCTTCCTCTCGGATGCTCCTCTTCTTCGCCAGGTTTGTCCCCCCCCTCACCGCAACGAGAGCCTGATTGTGAGCCGTTTCTGATTTGGTCTTTTCCAGGTGGGACCAGCCACCGGTCAGGACAAGGTTAAGAAGGGCGGATCCTACATGTGCCACAGGGTAACCCAGCAACCGTCACCGAGCACCGAACGTTCAGCAGTGGGTCATGCGGGGGGGGTCAGGGGCCCAAAACATTTCTCCGTGCCTTTTATGGTTTTTCACTGCCGTCGCTGGTTGTCTGGGATGGCTTCTTGTCATAGCTCTCAGTTCTCTTCTCAGTTCTCTTTCTACAGCTCTGAATGTCTCTCAGTTGCTGCATTTTAATAATCAAGGCTAAGCCGTAACGTTTGTGTGTCTGTCTGTCTGTGTGTGTGCGTGCGTCTGTGTGTGCGCGCCTGCGTGTGTGGGAACACTCAGGACAGACTGTGTATTATCTCAGCCGCTCGTGTCTGGGGGTCTCTCTCTCTTCAGTGGGTCGTATACGAATTCCAGGGCGGCGTCTTCCCATCATCGCTCGGTTACCGCGCGTCGTCCCTGGCGACAGCCTGCGCTACATCAGTGATATTTACTGCACCGGTTACCCCGTCGTAACGGCCGTGCGGAGCCTGCTCTCCATCAGTCTACCTCCCGGCGCTCAGATTTACTGGGGGAACCCTGAGCACCATAAGCATCTGGCCAATCGGAGCACTCAGGATGTCAAATCCCCCAGGGGAGCGTACAGAGTGAACGCCACCCAGTGTTTAGCCAGTGTGGCGTGGGTTATGTGGAGGTGTGCGACTGTGATGTACAGTTTAGATGTGTTCGCTGGCTGGGGCAACACTGGGATAAGTTGGCCCTCCTTTATTCTTCTATTTCGGCTAGACTGTTCCAGCATAGGCTGCCGTGTTACGTGTCCACAGTATGTCTCTTACACCTGACATTTATGGACTCGTACAGCATAACATTTACTGAGGCTATTAGAGCAACAGCTGATATGTACCCAAGCAAATCCTCAGATCTGTGGAGTATCTCATCCTTGTTCTGAAATGATGAAAATCCCCACAGTAGCATCCTACTGTACCGTGCAATATATCAGAGCTGACGGCTGTAATAAGTGCCAGTGAAGATATGCTTGCAGTGGCCATCAGATTAGTTCAGTTGGTATAGGTGCTTGCCGAGGCGCAGACTGAACCCTGCTCCAAAGTCCATGTCCCGATCCCCATATGACTGAGAATAAAGCAGCAGTGCACGATTGGTAGGACACCGTTTGTGCTAAATTAGGTGAAATCACAGCTGAAGAGGGCCACCCCCATTGGCTTCCCGTGCGCCTGCAGAGAAAACGCAAACAAAAAACTGTATTTCCAAAGATCATTAAAACTTAAAAAGAAAAAGAAGTTTTACTCGGCAGAGCCGGCGTTTCTGCTACGTGAACATGCTTGGTTAATGCGTGGAAGGCCTTGGCGCGGTCATTCCCCTGTGTCGAGGCTTCAGTTTTCTGCCAATTGGGCCTGTGCGTGGCCGGGTCCAAAGAGCTCTGTACGTCACTGAACATTTCTGCTATTTTTGGTGATGGAATGTAGCCTTTCTCTGGTCCGTCTAAAAAAAAAAAATTTTTTTTTTTTTTTTTTTAAATAAGTCAAAGGGTGGAAGTGCTGAGAAACAATCTTGGCGACCGCATAGAGATGGTCCTTATGAAAAATATGAGTTCCGACTACTGCTACAGAGCGGGTTCTCTTCTTCGTTTAAAGATGATTAAAAACTGTAGTCTCGTGGGCATGCCCTTCAGTGATGGATTAACCCAAAAATTTCACAAGGAGAATTAATTCCAGAGGGAGAGTTAATGTGAAAGGAAAGAAAATGAAACTCTATAGTAATTTGGACTGGTCTCTGTGCTGTGGAGGGTCTGCAATGTGGAGGGTCTGTGGTTCGGCATGGTTACCATTGGAAAGTGTGGTTAACGCTGGCTCAAAGCAATCAATCAAAACGAGGACTTGACGATTGCACATACAGAATTGGTGGTGGGGGGGGGGGGGGACCTCTTCCCTCAGGGACCTCTTCCCTCAGGGACTTTGCATCAACACTGAGTGAAGATGAAGGTGACTGATTAAATAAAACGGGGTTTATGGCCTTTGTTTCGCATAAGAACTCAATGGCGGGATCAGCTGCTGCCTTGGTTAGAATGTTCTGCTGGCTGTTTATGTCGGTTGCTCTTTAAGGTGCCAACTGGCTCACGAACCTTGACAGCCAGTCAATATTTGTTTCAGGAAATGACTAACTAGGTTTTAACTGGAGTCACAGTACCACCAGACCTCCGAATGGTGGTACTTTAAGTGCCCCATGTGCCTAGTTAGAATGTTGTGTTTCTTATGTAGTAGTTAACCCCTCAACTAAGTAGATCTGCACACTTATTGTTTTGCAAAGTCTGTTTATGGGGCAGTTACGTTCAGGGCCCTCTTTAGACGTCTGTCTGGTGCAACATACTGTGAAATCAAGGCTTTCCCAGCTGCTGTCCAGTCTACCAGCAGGGGGCGCATCTCCACAGGGGAGCATCTAGTGACCAATCACTTACCCAGCCTCAGTCCAGTCTACCAGCAGAGAGCCAATCACTATCGCATGATTAATGAATGCAGGGCTCCTCTAGGGTATCTCAGGCCCAAACACCTCACTGGAAAAAATACTGACATTCTGTGATGCATTCCGTACTGCATCACTTTGTAAGGTCGATTGTGTAGTCTCCCTTACGTATCGAGATGTATTTTTTATCTCGTGTCCCCCTATCTGTCTCCAGTCCTACTGCTACAGGTACAGGTGTGCAGCCCGGAGCCAGAACTCCCCGGACAGTTCCTCCTCAAACCTGGGCTTTCGATGCGTCAAGTGAGGCCTTTGAAGCCTGATGGCGACCTTGAGATGGCCAAGAGGAGCCCCCTTTCCCCCGACACCGAATGGGCCTCTCCTGGGGGCGTGGCTGGATCATGGGGCCCTGTCTGCACCATCCCCCTCCGAGGGTCAAACGGTGTGCCATTCCCTGCTGTCCGTCTGGATCGCTGTTTTACAAAAGGATGTCTACCAGGCAGTGTTTCTTTTCTCTTTTTTAGTAATGGACTGTAAATGAATAAAAGCCGTATGATTGGTTCCGGGGCGTGATGTTTGAAATTCCCCACCTCTCCTGCATGTTGAGGGGCCAGGGCTGTTGTTCAGCAGAACAGGATTCCTACAGTAAATGGTACCAGTGTGGCCCTGAGAAGCGCGGGCGAAAGCCGGTGTGGCCTAGAGCTGGCACGGTTTAGCAGAGGGGGAGAATGTCGGGCAAAGGTTGGGCGTGTTTCCCCTTTTCCTATGAACAGAGAATCTGGATCCGTTCCGGGACGTCCAGCTATGCGCCTGCCAGTGATATTGCATGGAAACGCATGCGCTAATGCACTGATATAGCCTGTTGGCTACAGTAATGACTGCATTGCTGCTTGTTTCCATTAGCTGGAGCAGGCTTCTGTAAAACTATTGCGTCTGTATCATTCGCACACTGCTTAAATAAGGAGAACGCTTTATTTTTGACTTGGACAGGGTGAAAAAAGGCTACACGTTTGGCCCTTGCGGACTGTGTCAGGTGCGCCGTGTAAGCCATACAATAGGTCGTGATCTGGGGTGACCGCCGCAGCTTAACGAAGTGTTAACGAGGGTCTTTGTTTCAAAGCAGGCTTTTCTTCCACAGAAGGTAGCTGTACGCTCACATTCCCTGGTTCTTCAGTGGAAAAGGGGCACAGACATCCCAAAGAACCATTTAAAGTCTATGGCTGTATATGGAAGAGCACACACAGTCCTGAGAGAGCCCTTTCTCACTCTCCAAATGGCACGCCACAATATATCTGAAATTATTCATGGAGGACATAAAGATGTCCAGATAAACGGGGGGGGGGGGGGGATGGAGGGTTGCGGCTGTCTGAAATGAGTCCAGGCGCACATTGAGGTTATTGGGGCGGACGCAGCCTGCAGCCCTGGGCTCCACTGGGGCAGGGCGGTCCCCTGGGCTTTTGTCCTTAAGGTCCATTCCCTCGGACGTTCCGCGCAGAGAAATCCCAGGTGAGAGTCTCCCAAGGCCAGAACCGTGCAGAGAGGGTGCACGTACAGATGCTGTGCTCTGGCTGTAAGGACAGGATTGCTTTCAGGATCCTGCCCACACATACGGCAGCCACTGGGGTCTGAGGGTGAAGGCATGCACCCTTTCTCTGCCACAATGTACTGTGTTACTGTGTTGTTTGTACTGTGTTAACTGAGGGGCGTGGCCTCTCCCAAAAAAAAAGTTCACCCATGCTTCGTCTGAGTGGAGGGCATCCGCTGGCAGGGGATCCACCGGTAAAATAGACAATCGAAATGACTCGGTATAGGTTTTAAATCGCCCCGATAAACTCCGGCTGATTTCGCAGCTTTTCGTCAACCTGAAATGTGAAAATGAGAAGCTAAATATTTATACTGCGGCTGCGTGACCCTGGAGATTATACTACATTCTTTATTGAGAGGTAGCGGTATAGTGTAGGCAACCCGTGCCTTTCTTCCCTGTTTACTCCCGTGTCGGTGTTAAACGGAGAGTGTTCATTGTCTTTCCCGCTTCTGAATCTAAAACCGCACCCCAGTCGTCTCCGTCTATACTGTGGTTCCACAAACAGCGGCCGCACGGATCGTTTTCTACAGTGCCACTTCAAAGGGTCATGTTTACACGGTGAAGCGGCCTTGAGATTAATAATGTAGTCGGTCTGGTACTCTAATTATCTTTGGGGCTTTATTAATAAACAATGGTGAGGTTGTTGATGCGATTTTGAATGTGAGAAGTTAATGTATAATAAGGTTGTACTGTAACTATAATATAAGTTATGCCTTTCATTACTGAAATGGTATGCATGGTTATAAAACAAATCTGTTATTTTAAAATTAAGCCCTTCATGCAACAATTAAAAGTAATAATAGTTGCAATAAGGGATTTTCTTGCCATTTATTTTTGTTTTGAGTATGAGAGCGATAAGGTTGTGCTGCCATCTTTTGGCAGAAATTAAGTATGACTGGGCAGTTTTTTTAGAAATCTTTCTAAAATGTTTGCGTTTAAAATATGACGTAAAACAGGGTTGAAACGCACCCGATTTGAAAGGACAACACACAGCTATTAAAAAACGGGTGTTTTTACATAGTTTTTGCGCTAGGGGCTGGGCAGAATCAATTAAGTGATTGACAACTTACACGAAGCATAGATTGGTTTGAAAACCCCACCCCATTCTCTCTTATTACGTTTATTGTTATGGGCTATTCCCCCAATATTAACATTAACTCTTATGGTGAAAATCTGACTACACATTAAGCCAAATTTAATCTTGACATATTATGGATGTTTTCTGATGGTGATGTATATTTAATCATATTAAATTTAGCTGAAGAAGGGGGGCTGTAACGGCGGTTAATTCTTTAATTGCATTTAAACCGTACCAGTTTTGTACGGGTTAAACAAGTTTTCACGCGCAATCCGATGTTACGTAGGCCTAGGGGTGTGTTGTCTGACGAACGTCATAATTTGCTTATTGCATGGCAGTTATTGTGACATAAGTTTTGTATGTCAGAGAACCAGCAGAGGGAGCTATGTTATTCTTTGCGTTTAGTAATATGAGCGCCGAATCTTGATAAAACAACATACAAGCAATTGCAAGCAAACATACAGCGATGAAAAATACTAATGTTTTCTTCATATATATTTTAATCATTTATTTTGCTAACAGATGTTTGCTCCATATATCATTTACTAAATCACCCGGTTTAGTATCAGCCAGTGCAACACATTTTTGAGGACAAAAA
Source organism: Hiodon alosoides (assembly GCA_025775065.1). NCBI lineage: Eukaryota > Metazoa > Chordata > Actinopteri > Hiodontiformes > Hiodontidae > Hiodon > Hiodon alosoides. The sequence goes on along the minus strand of JAOYSI010007609.1, from coordinate 1,080 downwards.
AGGACAATTAATGTACGTTTTAAAACGATAGATCTAATTGGTCTTTCAACATTAAGTGATTACGTTGAACTAATTTCTTGTGATAGTTGCATTGTGTATTTTCTTACAGTAGATACGAAATAATGAAAAACAATACCTTAATTTAAAAGAAACTAACTATTAATCCAGAATCAGCTTCCTGTAAGTGCCTAACATGTAAGAAATCTTGTGAACAGGTCACTGTTTGCTGCTAGGGATTACTGACAAACATGGTCAGGTGGTTTCTCCTGTGCAAGGGCCCAGGCAGGTGAGATCATGTCCCTGTGGTCCCAGGAGCTGAAATAAATTAACTAAGTCACGGCAGGGCGGAGAGGAGCTGAGGAGAGACAGCAGGGCTCGATGGGGAGGACTGAATTCTCCAACATAGGGGGACTTACTTTAGTGGAGCTGAACAGCACACATTCGGGTTACCGTGGAGACACCAGGAGCTGTGGATGACAGTGGAGGTGACCCTGCCATCCCACACTGATTACATCATACATCCTGTAGATAAATAGAAAAAAGAAAACAAGTTCCATGGCATCAGCATTGCAGACCTCCATCTGTTCTGCAGTACTGGGACAGTGAGGAGAAAAGGAGACGTGTGGTGAGGAGAAAAGGTGACAAAGTGAGGAGAAACGAAACATAATGAGAAGAAAGTAAAGGTGTGGTGAGGAGAAAAGGAGACATGCAGTAAGGAGAAAAGGAAATGTGTGGTGAGGTGAAAAGGAGACATGTGGCAAGGAGAAAAGGAAACATAAAATGAGAAGAAAGGGAGACGTGTTGAGGAGAAAAGGAGTCGTGTGGTGAGGAGAAAAGGTAACATAAGATGAGGAGAAAAGGAGACGTGTTGAGTCGTGTGGTGAGGAGAAAAGGAAACATAAGATGAGGAGAAAAGGAGACGTGTTGAGGAGAAAAGGAAACAAGATGAGGAGAAAAGGAGACGTGTTGAGGAGAAAAGGAGTCATGTGGTGAGGAGAAAAGTAAACATAAGATGAGGAGAAAAGGAGACGTGTTGAGGAGAAAAGGAGTCGTGTGGTGAGGAGAAAAGGAAACATAAGA
>JAOYSI010007608.1:10000-12032 GCA_025775065.1 Hiodon alosoides | reverse complement strand
TTGGCAGGCCTATAACCAATAGCATGTTGTACAGTTGAAATGCTGAACTCTTTATCTGTTAAACATTTGCAAAACAGACTAATTTTGTCCGCACGGCAAATTTGTTTACTTTGGAGCTGCTCACTCTCAATTAATTTTATCAAAATGAAAAAGAGAAGAAACCTATAAAATAAAATACAACAATTTATGGTGCTTTATTGGCCACAGTTTCTCCCTATCTGTGGAACTCAAATAGCAATAACAGAACAGACAAGGTTAATGGCCACTACATACAGCAAGCCCAATGAATGTAATAAAATTTTCATTAAAGGCATCAGTGCCTGGCTGGTCTACTCTTAATTTCTATCCCTGAACAGCAATCTCTCAAACCCCATGCAGTTCTTAAACCAAAATTAGCCACCCGGAGGAAGCACTCAAGTCGCCCTCCATAGTTAAAGCACAAAAAGGAAATTAATTATTATTAGTCAATGGCACTAAATGTAATGCTTATTCTGAATTTTTTTGAAACTTGAAACTTTATTGTGTATGCCAACTCATACACACTCACTCATGCTAACTGCTTGATTTATTATTTGTTGTTCGAAGTATTTACACTTCAGCACAAAAAAAAGTACAACCGCTAAAGTTTATTTGCTCATTTATCTGGCTGACTCGCTTGTGATTGGCCTAAATGTATCAAATTACTTTTATGGAACAGTTAAGTTTGTTCCATAGAGACAGTCAGCTGACGTTCGTGTCATGACTGCCCTGTAACTGTGGGATTCATTATGAGATTTTTGTCTTGTGTTTTATAACCAAAGAATAAGAGCCAAAACTTAGCAATAGCAATGGGGATAGGGAGACTGGTCACAAACTTTTGTTCGTGGAGGACCAGTAGTATTGAATGTTTCAGAACAGTGGGGGAAGAAAAAAAGGGTATTTAATTTGTGGTCAGGTGTGGCATGAATGAGGACACATAGCAATTGGGGGAACAGAATGCATTAAACTGACTTAACTAGGGAAAGGACAAAGAACAACTTTCATGTGCTGAGGGACCCCGTCAAAGAGATAAAGGAGGGGGTGGTGGGGGTGATGGTTCACCAATCTGATTGGATATCAACATGCAACAGGGACTTGGTTTTCTATACTGAAAAGGGTACTATTAACATTAGACTATACTCAAATACACTTTCACAACATGCCCTACTGAGAACAGCAGCCAGGGCCTTTTGTGGACTAAAACCACAGTCAGGTATTATTACACATGGTCTCATCGATATCTCTAGTTTGAATGGTCTCCGACCATCTGCTGACGGACAAAGGGCTAGTAAAATATTCTTTAGAGGGACCTTTTCTGTCACGAATGTTGGATGTCTTCCAGACTACACTTAATGTAAGGTTGAATTAGAAAGGAAAGAAACAACACAGTTCGTTTGTTTGCTTTGCACGTGGCAAGTCAATGTATATTTTGGATATCCAGCACTGACTTGACTTGCACATATTCATTATACTGACACTACTACAAGTTTACTAAATCTAGGCATTGGTAGAATCTGAAAAACATGTTACTGAAAAAAATTGAAGGCAGCCAAAGAGTAACTTTTTTTTTTTTTTTAAACAGATAGAATGCATATAGAATATATAGAATACAAAAGAAAAAAATATTTACCCTTCGATAATATTAAAGTTCTCTGAAGTTAAGTACTGCTCCAGAACATTAACATTACCAAACAGTAAGGCTATAACGGAAGCAAAGAGATGCTGATTTTTCTCATAAAGATTCAATACTAATAATCAGATATGTTAAACTGAAATATAATTAAATATAATCAAATCCTTCCTGCTTTCTTTCCAGTTGCTGTGTTGTAAAAAAAATTTTTTTTTAAAAATGTAATAATTATATGAAAGCAAGACAAGAAATAGAATAAGAACGGTTTATATTTAATGTAATCTAATGGAAGTTTTAACACAGGGGGTCTAATCTAGTTGCCTGAAAAACAAATTTTACTGCTGCTTTTAATTTGCTGCATTCAGAATCGCATACCAGTCCACA
>JAOYSI010007608.1:0-7500 GCA_025775065.1 Hiodon alosoides | reverse complement strand
GATCCTTGTCTTAATTTAACTTGAATTTGCCAGCTATGAATTGGGGTGGTGTTGGACAGGCAAAAAAGATTATGGGAGTAAACAACAATAACTCTGTTAGTAATGACTATGTCTCAGAAAAATAGACCACTAGTTAGAAATTTATGTACGGAGTTTATGTAGGAGTTAATGTAAAACTGGTAACCACACCCAGGCCTATATCCTATGGATGTATTGTAATAGTCTACTAACCACAAATTGTTAAACCTTAACAATTCATATCTATATCTAAAACTGTGACAAGAAATAGTCAGTGGAGTGAAATGACGGTGCAAATAATGAAGCAAATCTGGTCATCGAAATTCAAGAATAATTTTGAGTCGGTGCAAAGGGTTATGGAATGCAGAAGGGTTCCCCCCCCCCCCCCAACTGTATGCCCTTGAGCTAAAACCCATAAACAGTACTATCCCTGTGTCCTCACAGCTTTCCTGCTCATAATTGTAAGTCCCTCTTGGATGTCCCACAAGTGAAAGATGTGTCTGGTAAGTAAGAGAGGTCAAACATGAGCAGAGATATTTATTACATGTACTGCAACCAGATGGAGGCAAGTCATCCATCAGGAAAACTGTCACTGTGGTCACAAATGCTTCCCATAAAGAGGCCGGGATGTCTACTGGCCCCTGCTTGTGTTTACAGAAACGAACCCTCGGTAACACAACTGGGCCCTTGTTTAATCATCTCCGCCCGGCTCTGCCTGGCTATTTTTAAACTTTTCTTTTATCAATACTTGTGCGGTAGCTCTGGGAGATATTAAAAGCATACCAGGGCAAGGAAGGGTGTTTCTGACACTTGCTTGCTCATTCATCAGCTCCTCGTAGGGCCGTCGGTGACAATAAAAAGATTTCACAATACTGTGCAGCAGAAACTCATTCCCCCTCTCATCCATCATGTTCAACCCAGCAGCAGTTCCACTGACCTAATCTGCGATGCCTCTGTGCTTTCTCAAGACTTCTTAAAGGCACCCTTCATTAATGTTAGTTACCCAGACCTGCCCTGAGGTAAATGTGAGGACAGCATGTGTCGTCATACATTATCAAGGCCTTTCACCTCCCGAATCAGATGGGCCCAGAAGAAGTTAGACGTCAGCACAGACGCAATTAACAAACTCTCCCCCTGGAAAAAAATAGCAGCAGTCAGTCAAAAATGACATCACATTGGCTTCCAGGAGAAACGTTTTAAAATGTCAAAAGCATCCAAGGATAGTCAGCGCAGGTTTTGGAATACACATTTTAGAACATTAACATAAATGATAGCATTTTGCTGATCAAGATACGGGTTCAGAGAGTTGTAGGCATGCATAAAACATTGAAATAGATTTTTTTCTTTTTTCATAATTACACATTTGTGAAGAACGCTAAACCCTTTGACTAGCAAATGGGGCATATTTGCTGGTGATAGGCCGCAAAAATTCATAAGGCAAGAAATAGTTTGTTTCAATACTGGTTTCTCTGCAGAAACATGCAGATTGTTGACAATGTGCCTCAAATACCTCAAATTGCTAACCTAGGCACAACATGTTTCTTCAGTTATTATTGTTTTACAGTGTGAAATATGAACATAAGTGCTTTTTAAAATTTCAAATGAAACAGAAATCAACCTAGAGTAATGTTAATACTTAGGCTAAATGTCTAATGCAAATTTCATATCCTCAAACTCAACAAAGACTGAGATGAACAAACACGGTTTATTTAGCGGTGCAGACGAGGTGCAGTGAACTACTTTTTTGATTGTCCTGAATACGTAAACCAAAAAAAAAAAACGTTTTTTTCCCCCACAAGTGCAAGTTCCATACGATCAACAAACTGGGTAGCGTGTGCTTCCGTGGTAACTGAAGGATTGATATAGGTGGTGTTGAGTAAGGTCACATTGCAGTACATAGCCTGTCTCACTCTCCCTGCCCGGGCAGCGGTTCACGCAATGCACTGTTGAATGTTAGTTAACACACAGGAGGACAGAGTCAGAGAGTGCTCTCTGACCCGGCACCAGCTATTAAAGAGAGATATTCCCTAAATCCCATCACAGAGTTTGCTGCCAGTTTTCCCTTATCTCTAACTGTCCACTCTGTACGTTTATTCTGACTGTTTAACCTCTAAAGGGAGCAGTGTTGGTTGCTAGCTTTTAGGAACAGTCACTCGATTAATAGCCACAGGTTCCTTTCCCACCCCTCCAACCCAACCACCACCCTCAAACTGAATACCCAACCTATTGCATTATTATTACAATTTTATAGTATGTTTCACTTTTTTTATCATTGTTTTTTTTTTAAATGCACTGACCTATTGGTCATTAATTATAGACCAGAAGGATTCACATAACATTGCTTATATTTTATGTGAATTTTAACTTTATAAACATAGTAACGGCCCAGCCATACACTTGAATGGCGTGGATGTAAACATTTTTCCCAATGCCCCACGGTGGCTAGGCCCTTGACCAGAGAGCAGCCACAGGCCGTGATGTTTTTGCCTTTGTGAGCCAATTTGTTGCAGAGCTGAGAAAGTGTAAGAAATGTCAATGTGCCTGGGGCCCCTCACCTCCCACATTCCAACGCGGCACTCCAAACCATCGGGTCTTTTTCTGACCGCACCACACAATAATTATGTTTTCACTGTGTGACACAGGCACCACATTTCCAAAGTTAGTTAGTTTACTAAAGAAACACTAGTGGGTTTATGGTGGTTTTCACTTTTTTGTTACTTAGTGACTTTTCAAAAAATGTATTACAGTACAATGTTATTAGTACTATTAGTAACTATTAGTAACAAAAAAATTTTTTAATTCAATTATCAGAGTTAAGGACAAACACCACGATGATTTAATTACATAAACCCTTAATTAATTAAACTTCTGTGGGTATAACGAAATGCATAAATAACACTGAAAAAGAAATACACAAATAATTTGTCTTGGTGATATATTTTTTTCATAACAAAGCTACAGGACTAGTTTCCAGAAGGCCAGCGGTAAAATAAAAGCTTCATTATCGCTGTTCATACCACAGAATAGCTGAATTCCATTAAACTGTGAAAAGGCAAAGTCAATTACAGCGTGGTTTAACCTATCAATCTTGGCCTTCAACTCATCACATACCCAGTTCTGTTTCAGCTTCTCCTTAACTCCTTTGCGAAATGTTGCAGGCAGCTTGACTGTCTGATTGACAAAATCATTGATTTGGGTATTGAAAGCATTGCTAGAGTCCAAGGGAGTCCTTTTTGATGTTTCGGGGGAGTTTATGTCATATTCTAAGGCATTTAAGAATTGAAAATTAAGTACTTGAAGGAATGATTCTCTGAATGTAGTCACATAAAAATTGGTCCGATAGTTGCCTTATTCTCTTAAAGACAGAGGCAGGGCTGCGGCATTCAGACAAAAACTGCACATAAAAAAAATAAAAAACCCCAGTGAACCTACACTGTACTTTCACCGACTTTTTTTCCCATGTATGGCTAGGAATCCTTAAATTCCACATAGTTCTGTTAACCATCAGCAATTATCTTGCTGTCAGAGGGAAAGGTAACAAATTCCCCCATATCCAGTAAGGCAGTATCATCAACCGGACACAAGCCTCATCCGACGGATAGTAAATCACTGCGCCAGCCAAGAATTCTGACAGACAAATGCACTGCCTAGGAAAAACTCGGCCTATCACTCTGAAGGGGTGGGGCGGGGTGGGGTGGGGGTTTCGACGGGTGTAGGGAGAGAGGGATGGCTCTCCCTGTTGACCTTATTTTTTTTCTTTTTGAAACGAGATTAAATGCCTCGATTCTGTGAGTACGATGCATTTCAAAAATATGAGAATTATTAATGGACTTTCCGGAGGGCTATTTAATCTCCTGCCAACTTGGAGTCATCGTTTTTCTTCAAGCGGGTTTTCCTTACGGATGGACAAAAGAAAGTATGATGTATCCTTACTGTAATCAGCAGCAACAAAGAAGGAAGTCGGTGACTGCCACCAGGAAGTTAACAATTTTAACTAGAGGCTGTCTCTTCGGAAAGATAATTATTTAACATCTTAACATATACTAGCTATATACAAATGTATAAAATAAAGCAAAACCATCTGCTGACAAATATTTTGAAAGGAAAGTTCAATCAGTGCTCAGTCATTAGCGCAGTTGTATGTAGACCTTTAGGTGTCATCGATGATGTAAATGAAACCGGCCAACGTGCGAGAAGATCCAAGATCTAAGTTATTACTTGCAGCTTTACTGTAAGAGTTATTAGAAATTAAATTAAATACCAGTACATCACTGGGAAACTATTTTCAAGATTCACCTTAGAGGATACTGTAACTTTTTGACATTTCAAAACAGTTAACCTATATAACCTATGACTGAGTAATCACTGTAATTAAGAATGTAAAGGACAGGAGAGAAAAAGCAGAACAATGATTGCAACTAAAAATGACATGACCTTTTCTCCTTGTCAAACATATTCAAAGTATAACTGTACACTAATGGTTGCTTTTTGGGAGTTTGTTGTCATGAAAGTGCTATGTGAACTTCACAGGGAGAACCAGATTTCATACTGATAAAAAAAACATATATGTGGAATTGACAGAACGATACTGGTCACCGACATCCAGCAACGGTGTGAGAGGGATGCATTATCTGTCATAAGCTTGTCAACCCCAACAGGATATCTTGTAAAATGCTGTCTGGCTGAATCTGACACCACCGTGTTCAAATATGAGCTTAAATAGAAGAAAAATACATTAAAAAAATAAAATAAAAAAGCTTAAGATATGGAATTCAGATTGAGGTTTTATATTATTTATTATTATTATTGAGCATCATAACTGTTTTGTTTTTTAACCTTCCAGGCCAGTTTAAATATGAAAAACAGTCAATCCAGAATTAATAAAAAATAAAAATGCCATTATATATTTATCCATTTTATTTATTTGATGTGCTCCAACCTTGGTTTGTGTGTGTGTGTGTGTGTGTGTGTGTGTGAGAGTGTGTGTGTGTGTGTGTGTGAGTGTTAAATAACATGAATTAAAAAAACAGATTAAAAGATGATATTATGTCTGTCATTGCTCATTGGCTCTTAGAATCTCGCTACAAACAAACAAGGTGCCAACACTGCCTTTCAATCGTAAAAATCTAAATGAAGAACACGGACATGCGTTTGAGCCAGGTGATCGGACATAATTCACAAGATGGGATGATCAGAGTCGTGAGTCCCGTGAAGAGTTGTAGCTTGACTAAAGTAATCGGCCTTACAGCTGGCTCCAGCAACCTTCTACTTCCCTCCAAGCCCCGGGAAATGGCGGATCAATATTTGCTCGGATTGCTCCGCCTGCCGACAACAGAAGATTTACCATACTCGCAAGAATTTACACTTTGTCTTCAGGTATCTCATCAGCGCAAGCAGATGACTTACCCTCGGACAAACAGCATTAATATGAGCCCCGATGCCTCTTTATTGTCCCTCATTCCAGTCTCATTTCAAGGGTTTCAGGCAGTGCCACTATAACAGATACTACACTTAACCGTGTGCTTGAAGGAATGCATTTCCAGTCTTTCATTACTCGTACCTTGATTTACTTCATATCATCTTGCTGCTATGGACAAAGATAACACACTGTAAATTACTGCCACCCTGCCCTCTTGTTTCAGCACTAGGGGGGAACCAGGGGGTATTGTGATGTCGCTGTGTAGGGGAAAAACCTCATCCACCCTGTGTGTTTTTTTTTTTTTTAAGGTCTGTATTCTTACTGAAATTTTCATTGAGTTTCACTTTATAGGATGCCTTAGTCTTCTCTAACATACGTTTTTTTCCAAATATTTAGACACGGCAAAAAATTACAAGTAAGCAGTAATACTCTCAAAATAAGGCGGTTGCGTTGCACACCCAAATGTTTATACCAATGTAGGAATGTATTTCAATTACCTGTTAACCGGCTCACCCCTTGTCCATTTTTACCATCTGCAGTTTAATAGCCTGCCCACCGGTGTTACCTATGTGTTAATTTGCAATAGCGCTGCAGTAAAGCCAAGCTCCCCTGGAACCTGCATACTATTAGCCACATGCTACTTCTCACGCCGCAGTCCCGGCGCTCCGAGAGCCTTGAACAATGTGTCAAACGGAGTGTGCTGTGGGGCTGTTAAATTACTCGCCCCGTGACATTCGTGATCGTATGAGGCCGGTCTGAACAAGCAACCTGCGTGTCGGGCCTGCCACCACCAGCCCAGGTAAACAACTAGTCCACGTTTATGAGCAGAGTCCACATCGATAACACATCTGGCTCTACGTGTCTTCAGCTTTCCATTAAGGACAGCGTATTGTTCAGTGGTTAAGACAAAGGACCCAGAAACAATTGTTAAAATCCAAGCTTTGCTTCCATTGTACCCTTGAACAAGGTAAATCTCTTGCTATATAATGGACAAGTTTAACATTGTACATGATTTTAGTGGCTCTAAATGAAAGCTCTTGCCAGGAAACTAAGTAATTGAAAACTCTAGCTCAGGATACAAGCAAATCAAATATCGTAGGTGATGCTATTCACATCTGGGATACTGATGCTGACCAGCGCTATTTTGTTCATGCAATCACTGTTATGTGTATTCACCTAAAGCCCTAAAGTGCCATGTTTCTGAGCGTGTCACTGAAAAGGTGCCTCTGGGTGGGCTGTGGGAATCCCCCCCCCCCCCCCACGTCCTCACATCTACCCTGTAATTTCCTCCATCTTCCATCCTATTTCAGTGGCTGATAACTAAAGAACATTAGTTTTATGCGACTTGCCAAGCTTAAATGAAAAGAGAGCTAACTTTAATGACACTGCAATTAATCGCCCCAATAGACAGACAGCCAAAAGACAAGATATTGACTTCATTAAGGATAATGTATTATGTCATTAAGTCGGTAGGGTCACCTTGTGCATCATACAAGCCCACTAATATATTGGCATTTTCCTCAAATAAGATAAATTCAGATATGTGTGATAAAGCTGATTAGAAAATGTGAGGCTCCCTCTGAGCACTCCGATGACTTATCCAGGGACAGCAGAGAACCCATTACAGATCATGGCTTATCAAGCAGGAGATTGATTTACAAGCATTTTAATCACTATTGTTGTACTCTAATCTGTGAGAGGACCGGTTCCTCTGAAGTGACTTTATGACCAAAATAATACCTCTGTAGCATTGTTTTTATTTTCAAATTGCCCTTTTCATTTCTAGTGCACTACACACATGGCGGAATGGGAACGTCTTTCCTGTAAAGATAGCATAGTAGAATGTGTGTATCAATAGATACACAGATGTTTAAAAATGGGTTTAATGTTCTCATTCGCAAAGGCAAAAACCAAAAGTATTCATTTAAGGCCTATTCCGTATTGATCCAAGACATAAAACAATTCCTTATATTACCTGTTTAAACACAAATACAGCGGGTGAAATAAGTATTGAACACGTCACCATTTTTCTCAGTAAATATATTTCCAAAGGTGCTATTGAC